>NW_024121222.1:6543723-6682478 GCF_016745375.1 Pimephales promelas | reverse complement strand
TCCATATGAAATAAGTGACTTAGTCCAAATTTTCTGAAGATATTGGATTGCTTTATATGATTAGTTCAAAGGTCTTGCTGTACTAGTGATCTTGCTTTAATTCAGTGAACTATCCTAGTGAATAATATTCATCCTGTTGTCATGACAAACTAAAATGGCTCTCACCTTTTTTTTTTTTTGCCAGATGATATCACAAATTTGGGAGACTGTAGTCATCATGATGTTGATTGACTCTGCTGCCATCTTTTGGTCAAAATGAGACTAAACTTTTCTTTTCTTTTTTTTTTTGTTTTTATAAAAATTTCGTCATTGTAAACAAAATCTGTTTTTGTTTCTCCGTTTTGCACTGTTCTGAGCTCTTTTTGTCTTTTTATGTGTTGCAGCTGAACTGGAGTTTGTGCAGATCGTGATCATAATTGTCGTGATGACTGTGATGGTGGTGGTGGTCGTGTGCCTGCTCAACCACTACAAACGCACCACGTGGTCGTTCCTGAGCCGGGCAAGTCAGGCACAGAGTCAGGATCTCTCTCTGCAGCCGGTAAGACCCCGTCCTGACAACAGCACCTGTGCTTTGAAAACCTTCCTTCAGTTCAACCATCCTCAAATATTTCAATGAGCCCTGGACAGGAACTAAAATTGTATGTATGAGGTGTAGCCTAGAAGTTCATATGGAACACATAAGCTGCCTCTAATTTCCTGTCTCTTCTCTGCTGTCTTACGTTGCTTTACAAAACATTGCTAAATATGAAAGGGCATGATGAGCAATTAAATACAAGAAACATGGGAATAATATGAAATGTAAACAACATAAAAGCAAATGGCAGTGTGGCATGAAATTCGTGAAACAGAAATGAGCAGAATATTTCAGTCAATCAACAGCAGAACTAAAAGGGATTGTTTAAAAGGCTGTGAGAATAGCACAGAGAAATCAAATGAGTTTTAAACCGTTTTTGGAAGGTAGAAAGGGATGAGACTTCACAAAGGTTCTGTGAAGTGGGTTCCAGTGTCCAAGAGCTCATAAGGATCATCAAATCTAGGACAATAAGCACCTTCTTATATCATATTTTAATTCAAAAACATCACAGTTCCTTGATGTATTCCAGGCTGAGAAATGAAATATCAATTTCTTATGCTGAATAGATGTATTTTTCACCTTCTGTGTCATCTCTAAAACTTATTTGGTATATATTATCCAGGTGAGCTTTCATCTTTGAAAAGAAGAAAACGGCAGGACCTAAAAGTCTCTTGAGTGGTGTGTGTGTGTGTGTGTGTGTGTTTACTTCTGGAAATGTCTTCTTTGTGTCTAATCCAAAATAACTTGCAGCAGTGAGCTGATGAGAGAGTGCTCTGCGTGTGTGTGTGTGTGTGTGTGTGTGTGTGTGTGTGCGTGTGTGTTTTCCCACCTCACCCGAGGGATGATTTTTGGAACATTTGCACAGTTTAAAACCAGACAGACTGCAGGAAATTAAGGAGGTTTGTGTAGATGCTACAGAGTGCATGAGGTCTAAGTTGTTCAAAACTGAACGCTGCTGCATAAGGACATAGTTTATATTACTGGATGCACTACATGTAATTAAAACGCTACATGTTACTCCTTCAGAAAAGACAGTGTGTTTTGGAAGAGACACAATGGCAGTGTCCCTCTGAGACCAGGGCATTTTGATTGCATTCAGCAGTTCTGTCTAGACGCCAGTCAAATAGACACGCGCAGCCCACTGCAGCACTCGGGAGAGACTGCTAAATGACTAGGACTTTTCATTTTCATTCATGAGGGAACGTAAGGGGGAGGGAAGCCAGCGAGGGTGGCAAGCAGCGATGTCTGGGAGAATGTTACTCCATGGTTTTGTTTCGGCTTTTTAATTAGAAAGGATATATAGGTACAGAGCATTATTAGAGTTTAACAAATGGAATCTGTCTGATTGGGATTTTTTTTTTTTTTTAATGGATATAATTAGGGTTTAACAAATTTGTATGGCTTTGTTGTATTTATTTATTTTTAAAATGTCATCCATAAAAATTAAATATGGATGTAGTCACGGAGCATTTTTAGAATTTAACTGAGCCTGTATGAAATATAATTAGGGTTTAACACACAGGTTATTTATTTATTTATTGAAGAATTATTATTGATTAAATTTGTTGTGTTATTTTATATTATATTAACATTTTTGTATGTTTTTTAATGTCATCCATGCATTTTTTTAATATGGGTATATGAAATCACAGAGCATTATTATGGTTTAACAAGCAGGTATTTGATTTAGTTTTTTATTATTATTAATATTATTTACTTATGTATTCGTTTATATTTTAATGCCGTTTATGACTATTTCAGAATATTTCTGATATGTTAAGTTTTATGACAGTGAGTGAACTTAGACATTGATTTTAAATGTTCCACTTTAATCAACTTTCAGGGTTAACGAAATAATTTTGACTAGTTATTATGTATCAGTGATTTACTATCAGTGAGATTAGATTGATTTAGATTATCTTAAATTGCAAGTAATTCAGAATATTACATCTGTGTATTTTTCATCCTTGTTTGTAGGAGGGTTCTTTGTGGCCATCAGATAATGGGCTGAGACAAGGAGCATCTGAGGTAATGTGTGTGTGTGTGTGTGTGTGTGTCCTTAAGGAGCTTGTCTAATGATGGTTGTTCGCTTTTTCTATGATGTATTCTCCTTGATGGCATGTCTGCCTGTAACAAGCAGTGAAAGTCTCCTCGAGTGTATGCTGTGTCATATGCCTGAGTGTGCCTGTGCTTCTCAGTGTAGGCGTATGTGAGGGAGGATTATAGTCTCCGAGACTGTGTCTGTGAGTGATAGCACTTAAAAAATATTGTGTGGAGAGAATACTTGCATATATATTTCATTGTTTGTGTGTGTGGTGGGGGTGGGGGGGTCTCTCTCACCGGGAAGCATGCTGCCTCTCAGCAGTTCATTAATCTCTCACCCTCCTCTGGCAGCGTCTAGACGTCTGAGAGACCAGACACTCACAGTCTATCTCGCGTAAATTGCCTCCCATCAGCATCCAACTCGCTAATGTATACGTGGCCCCGCAGTATGAGACTGATCTCATTGGCTAACTGACATGCAGATTTCACTCATATGAGGATATTTTATCAGCTGCATATTAGCATACTAATGTCTGGACTGGGGACTGTTTAAGTTTGGGGCTCTGGTGAGTTTATATGGAAATGGTAGAGTCATTTTTTTTTTATCTGTGTGGATGTGACATGAGTAGAATATGAACAATTCTGAGTGAACAATTTTGTCTGTTGTAAACATGGATTTATTTGGATGTTCTAGTGAATAATATAGACTCATTCGCTCTTTCTCTGTTATTTATGTGGTATGGGGCTGGGTAATATAGCTTAAAAATGTATCAAGATTTTATTTGCCATTCAAAATATCCATATGAAATAAATAATGTTAATAAAATAATTAATAAATTAAATAATTAAAATGAATTATTCTATTATAATAGTACACACACACACACACACATAAATTTATATAATCATATATATATATATACACACACCCAAGTGGTCAACGATTTGGACTGGTAATTGAAAACCCTACAAGGGATGATCCTTGAACTTCTACTCCCATTGTGCCCTTAAACTTTGGATAATTGGTATTTGCTAATGTCAAATTATTAGTTACTGATTTTACGACTTTATAGCTAAGAGGGCAGATTTTCATTTTCGATCTTGGATTCTCTCTCTTGTCCTCCGCAGGTGGTGTACGCTCCTCAGCCAAGGGACCGTTTCACCGCTCCCACTTTCATGCAGCACAACCGCTTCAGACGTTTCCAGCCTACGTACCCATACCTGCAGCATGAGATCGACCTGCCACCCACCATCTCGCTGTCAGACGGGGAGGAACCGCCACCGTACCAGGGCCCTGTACACTGCAGCTGAGAGACCCCGAACAGCAGCTCGAGCTCAACAGAGAGTCCGTACGTGCCCCGCCCAACCGGACCATCTTTGACAGCGACCTCATTGACATGCACAGTTCAGGGGGTGGCGGTGGGCCGCGACCTCCCAGTAGCAACTCTGGGATCAGCGCCACCAGCTCCAGTACCCATGGACGCATGGAGGGCCCTCCGCCCGCTTACAGTCAAGTCATTGGGCAGCAGCCGGGCATCGTACTTTACCTCCACCAGCACAGCAATAACCCGCCCCTCACTGTCACTGTGCAGACTCCACCCAGGGGCCGGACAGATTTAAATAGCCCAGAGAGCACAATAGGTTTAAGCAAAGACAGACAAAAGGAGGAGCTAGTGTGAGGGGGTGGGGCTAGCACACGATTGGCCAATCGCGATCACTCTCCACCCATAAAGGGAACAGGTTCTCCCTCTTGACACTCCCGTGCACAACAGCGCTTATGATGTGTCTTTGCAAGGAAAAAAAAGAAGCAAAACCATGTGTTTTTTATAAAAAATTAAGAAGCTGAGGAGCTGAGCTTACAAAAGAAAACATTACATTTGTTTTCTGTCAGACCAGCTGCGCTAAAACTGGGGTTTATGCACTGCCTGGAGTCTCCCACCTTAATTGCTCTCTATTACTTGTGTATAGCCGACAACTTTAGAGAAGGTCATTCGCACACAAGACAGGCATTTTGTTGTTGTTGTTGTTCTTCTCGTTGGTTTTATCGTTTTATCCCCCTTGAATGCCCCTCTCCCTGCCCAACACGCACGTTGACGCACTAGCTGTGTGGATAGAAATTTCTTTTTCTTTTCTTTTTCCATTATTTTTTATTTAAAGACCGAGATCTGTGCAGCATGAACAAAACAAATGCGAAAAAGGGTGAAAATCCAAATCCTAGTGCCAAGGTTTATTCGGAAGGTGTCATGGGGCGTCGACTGTCTTAAAGACTTGTTCTACATATAAATTGAAAACCTTTTCTGAACTTTTGCACTATTGTTGAGGTTAATCAGAGAAATTTGGGAATGGGGTAGTGGGGGTGGTGATGTATGCGTTTACTGTTTGTACTGTCGTTTTCATGTAGATCCGATCATATGCTTCAGTGCGCGAGCTTTCTATCGAAAGGGAAGTGATCTCGTCTGTCTCAGCACATGAAAAATCTCTGATCCAGCCTAAAATAACCTTGGTCTAAAAGAGGCACAGAATACAGAGAGTCTGCTCTACTCTCATCTATCCTCACCACTGACATGTTCAGCCGCTTTCACAGACTACAGCTGATCTGAGATCAGTTGGCTGGTGGCACGGTTGACATTTTGCCTAAAAAGAAACTGGCTTTATTTAGAGATCCAAACAGGTTTAACATGTTATGAGATTGTCACTTATTCTAAAGAGGTTCTCCAACTCTTTTTTTATTATAACCATGTATTTATTATAAAAAATTATATACAGGCAAAAATAATAAAATCTTAATGTTATTTTCTTTATAGACTCTAGTGAGAAACTATGAAAATTCTTAGTTAATCTCTGTTTATCTGTATGTGTGTGTGTGTATATATATATATATATATATATATATATATATATAAGTATGTATGTATATGTAATTTAAATATTATTTTTTAAAGGATTTTCTTTCCTCATTGGAGTCTTTCAAGAAAATAGCATCACTACAATTTCAAGGTCACCATTTCATGCCTTTTGCACTTTTGCTTTCAAATCAAAACTAAAACTGAATGAACCTATAAAATAATCCACTTCTTTATTGTAATGCATTTTTTTTTTTTGACACTAGTCACTACCTGCTAACATTTTCCACACTTTTTGTTTGGGTTACCACCTCTTACAGCCAATACCAGAACATAGACATTCATTGGCATAATCTTATAATCAAAATGCCAGTGCGGTCGAAGAATAATTAAAAAAAAAAAACTTTTGCGTGTTGTATTATCTAGTCCCCAACAAGAATTAATCAGGTTTAAAAATGTGGTGAAGTCAAGGGCTAATGTGATGGGCATTTTTGAAAATACCTATTTTTACCCAGCAATCCTCTGTCCTGTTGCCTTTGCTCTCACTCTGTCACCAACCAGAGTGAACCCGACCCTGACACCAGCTCAATTACGCACTAGTCCTGAACATCGAACTCTTCCTGTCCATATGTGTTCCTCTTATTTGCCACGTAGTCATACAGTCAGGAAATCAAAGATCTGTACTTCTCAGAGCGGCTCTCTGCATTCAGTTCAAGCTTGGGCGTAATCGATCACAATCATTTAGGCTAGAGGATGTTTCTCTGACCAAGAATCTGGTGAAAAGGTAGAGAAGATCTCGAAGAAACCCCAAAGACTCTTACCATTTAGTGCACACACATCCCTTTAAAAAGGAGACTGAAGACTGAGGCCCTGTTTTTAGTCACCACTGAGTCTGTCAAGGACAGATGGACTTGTGAAAAGGACATGATGAGTTTTTTTTTTTTTTTTTTGGGGGGATCATGGTCAAAAAAAATCAAAAGCAACATACTCACCTTAATAAGCTACTCTATTTGTACTCGGAATGTTAAGAGTTGGCCAATCAAAATGTGTTTGAATGCTTTTATTTCATGTCTGTGTTGGTTGGCTTTTTTTTTATGTGGACAGAAATGATGTCTTCTGGACCCATGTGCTTTAAACCAGACTTAACACATCAGCACTCTCCTCTTCTATATTTAGATTTCTAGGACCACATCAAACTTGGACTAGTTTTGGAATTCTAGACTCCGAATACCTGAGCTAGATTTGAGATTTTAGAATCCTAGCCGTTTCATCCCTTACACCTGATGCACACTGTACGATTTTGGCCACGATTTCTGAGACTAATTTGGAAGTCTGAAGTCTTTGATCGTAAGTTTGACATGTTCACTGATAGACCGTTTCAAAAAAAAAAAAAATCAAATTTTACCTCAGACAAAATTCTGGCATTGTCATAGGATTTGACTCACAGTCCTGCAGTGTGACTTCTACGACGACCATCAAATTGTCTTTGTTTTTCAAGACAAGCCACGACCAAAACATTACTACATTAAAACTACATTAAGATAGCACATGTACATCTGCAAGATGTCTGTTAAAGATCCCTTCATCTGGAAAGCATCTGCCGTTTACTAACATCTAGACATCTTTAAGATGTCAGTTTAACATCCCAGATAGCACAAGGCTGTTTGATCACCTATTTACATCTGGAAGACGTATTTTAAAGAGTGTTTGCTCATCTGCAAGACGTCTGTAGGACGTTTCCTGCAGATGTCATATAGACGTTTAGAAGATGTCTCTAAGATGTAATGATTTAGAATGCATGTTAAACTGACATCTTATAAACGTCTATATGACATCTGCAGGAAACGTCCTATAGACGTCTTGCAGATGAGCAAACACTCTTAATAATACGTCTTCCAGATGTAAATAGGACATCAAATACCCTTGTGCTATCTGGGATACATTCTAAATCATTACACCTTAAAGACATCTTCTAAATGTCTATTTGACATCTGACAGGAAACGTCCTATAGACGTATTGCAGATGAGCAAATATTCTAAAAAAGACGTCTTCCAGATGTAAACACACCCATCAAATAGACGTCTCTGTGATGTACGTGTGCTATCAGGGTAGAGATTTATTTGTAGCCACCATTTCAATCCCGCGTGTAATCACAGTCACCGAACGCGTCGCGCGTCATCCGGGCGAGCTTTCTTGAGTCCGTCTGTTTTTAACGCGTTTTGACTGCCGTACAGTCTGACATCAATAATGACAACTGAGATCTTATGGTGACATGGCTTACAGCGAGGATCATGTTCGCAACAATCATAAGGACTATTTGTTAATCGTACTGTGTACCCGCCTTTAGCAAAAACGTTGGAATCGCCACACTTGGAGGACGCAGCGCCAGGGTTTTGAAAAAAACGGGTTCCCCTTCATGTCCATTTCAGCGCTTTTCTATGGCACTGAGGACTCAGTAGCTTACCTGTGTGGTTAATAGCCGCGTTTCCACTGCCGGGCTAGGGCTGGGCCAGAGCTAACAGCGAGCCGAGCCGAGCTAGTGGCCTCGGGCCTCAAGCACCGGGCTTGCGTTTCCACTGCCGGGCCAGTAGCCCCACAGCGCTGCCCCAGACCCCACCCCTAACACGCCTTTCTGGATCAAACGTCATAAAACCCAACCCATTTCAGCGGGTATTATGAATTAATTTATTTTTTTAATTAGGAAGATAGCATGTGTATTAACTCACCTGCCGTGGCTGCAATAGTGTCACGAGAACAGTACAGGCGATTCTCCATTTCAAGCAGCGATTTTTTGCGCGATATAACAGGCTGCGGAACCGCCGCAGCCTGTTAACAAATAACAAACGCCGCAACCTCGAGATACAGAGTTAATTTTTTAACACCTTTAATAACTGATTGGACCCCATTTGAAACGAAATTAATTTATAGAAATAAAACGCAGCAAGTACGGAGCAGTTAAAGCCGCATTTCCATCACCCTTCAAACTGAAATTGCCAATTGAAAATAAGCAAAACGTCCATTTCACAAAAACTCCGTGTCTGCAAATAATAATAATAATAATAATAATAACCATCATCATCATTATTGTAACATTTTATTAGGCTGCATATGTAGAAGACGCCTTTATCCAAAAAAGGAACAGAGCACAAATAAACACAATATTTTTGACGCATATCAGCGCATATCCAGTGTGTGTGGAGCGTGATGGCTGCGAGACGCCCATGTGAACACTTGCAGTTTCATTGCATTTCTTTCAGTGGAAACAACTTAAAATACTCTTTCATTTCTGGTCATACAGAAAATAATAATACATTATTCGCAAATACTTTTATTTGCGTAAACTCACAATAACAAGAAAACGTTGTGCTTTAACAATTAATCAAGGCGCGCTTCATGATCTCCGTGAACTGAAGCGCAAGACCTGAAACAGCCACCGCATTCGAATTTGTTCGTTTTAAATTGGACATTTAAAGCTTTAGTCTTGTAGATTAAAGCTTTAAATGTCCAATTTAAAACGAACAAATTCGAATCGAAAGCCAATATCTTTCTGACTATGTAATTATGTAGCTAATTAATTTCTCTCTAAATGTGCATCCGGAGATGGAGATGTTTTTAGCCGAAAATCATTTAGAAAACAATAGTTTATTAATAAACAATTAATGCCTCGTTATTTTATATTATTTTATTATCAGACACATTTATTATAAATCACCTATAATCCCCTTTCTGTAGGCTGTGGTTACGGCTCTTCTCATTCAGCACTGCAGGGAAAATATCATTTCCAGGTTCTAATTTGGCCTCAGAAAACCAGTAAAATATATATTTTTTTCATATTAATTTGTCAAATATTTTAAATGTTTAAGGGGCAAAAAATCAAACAAATATCTGAAAATTCGTCGATATGTAGCCTATATATAGCCTATATATTTTTGCGCAGCATTTGGCATAGGCTTACAGTTCAAATTAAAATGTTATGCAATTTTAAACGGTTAATCGGTTAAACATGGACACCCCTGTGTGCATCTTGCTTCAGATAACGTTCCATAACACCGATAAACTCCGCCTTTTACCTTGAGCACGCCTCTAGCCCGAGCTGGCCCCCTCTGGCCCAAGGTATTCGACGGGCCAGAAATCCTGGCCGTTGGCCCTGAGGAAGCCCCGATCAAGCCCCGGAAGTGACAGTGGAAACGCGACTGGCCCTGGCACGCACTAGCACGGCCCGGCCCTGGCCCGGCAGTGGAAACGCGGCTATTGTGTCGCAGCGGGTCCTGCTCCTCAGAGCGTTTCTTGCTGAATCTAAATGAAAACGAGCTGCTTTGCTTTGCGTTTAATTTTTAATAGCTTGCGCGCCAACGTCATTCATGAGGGTTTTTAAGTTAAATTCAAATTTAAGGCTTTTTAAGACCCGAAGAAATTAAGTTAACTGTTTTATAAACTAAATATCATATTTGCTATTGTAGACGGGAAAATGGCCCTCTTGCTGATGTGGTATTGCATGATAACAACATAGGAATATGAGTTAAAAATAATTTGGGGACAAAGGCTACCTATAACTGCACACATCATGCCGTGAAAGCACGAGAGACAGCGATGTCACCTCACAGTGCCTCGTACATTGTTAAAATGATGGTTACAATAGCATAATAGACAATACACATCGCTCACCACTACGCACAAAATGAGGTCAAAATGTGAGGGCCCGGATAGGGCCCAATGGTAGCGCCGCGGGGATCAACCACTTTTTTTTTGCTTTATAGCAAATCAACTAATCACAGATATGACACAAAACAATGTCTGTTTAATAGCTGAACATTGTGGTTCCATTACAGTTTTTTTATTATTAATTGCATATTGTTTTCCATATCAGATTGAGGGAAAATTATGGAATTCTCAACAAAAACACACTTAGTATTTTGTTGCTTCTTTTTTGACTTATATGATACTGATTTTTTTTTTTTTTTCCTGAACAAAAACTTTAACAGTATATGTTTCAGAAATGCAAATTACAAGATGATTCCATATTTGTTTCCTCGATTTGGAAAACCTGAGAAACAAAATAGTATTAATTTAAAAAAAAAAGTTGTTTGAGATATTTCACAAAGTCAGACGGTTCAGCTAAATAAAAGCTAGTTCATTTGCTATGAAGTAAAAAAAATGGTAAAAGTGTGGTGATTTTTTTTTTTTTTTTTTTTTTTTTAAAGGCTCGAAAAAGCTTCTGGATTTCTAGCCAATTTAAATGTAATAATCCCAGAATTTTTAAATTATTATTCTAGAATCCCAGAAAGTCCCAAATGCGAATGGCTAAATTCCAACAGCTAAGCTCAGTGTATAATTGTAGAGTCGTTTGAATGGTGTATATATGCTCATGTCTTTCAAGCACATGCTTTAAAAGCTCACAACATTGCAGAGTCAGAGGGAGATATTTCTCTCAGTTCATCTGGGAAGATTAACCAAGGCTACAAAGAGCAACACGAGAGCACAATGTCACTGCATTCCAAACTGTATGCTATTTAAGAGCTTTTTCCCTGTTTCCCGTCCCTCTAATCTTTTCACTGTCTGTCTTCAACCATTTCATTAGTCAGTTTGCTGCTCCCGCCGCCGCTGCTGCTGCTATGCTGCTTCTCATCTGCTGCACTTTTTTGTTTTGCCTGTCTGTCCATCATCCATCCTCGCACCATCCTGGTAAATACTTCCCTTTGTCCTCCACAATTTGTTTCCATCTCAAAGGAAGAGCTTTGTGCCGTTTTCTACTGTCCAAGGAGTTTGCATGTTACTCACAAGCTGAATCGGTGCCTATCGATCGTGTTGTTTTTGAGCGACGTAGGAACCCACTTGCACTCTAAAAGTTCCCACCTTAGCTGTGCCTCACTTCCAATGGTGCTTTCTTCTGTGTGTTTTTTTTTTTTTTTTTTTTTGTAAAGTGCTGTAAATAAAGTTAGTCTGTATGCACATATCCTACCCAATGGGTAGAAACCACAGAAAAAAAGACATTGTTAATAATGTAACAATTTATAGTTGATATAAAGATTTTAACATGATGGCAATGGATTTGTAAATGCCTACAGTTCAAATGTGCTTTTTTTTTATTTAATTTTATTTTTTGGCGAACAAGAACATTCATTTTCAGAACGATGCTTAATGAAAATACTAAACTACAGAACATTTCATAGATTTTTATTGAGCCAGACCGATATATCGGCAGACCGATATTATCGGCCGATATTTTCCAAACTATCGGTATCGGCAGTTATAATCAGTGTTGTGCAAGTTACTTCCAAACTGTAATACATTAGGTATTACTTGTTACTGTTATTTTAAAGTAATTCATTACCTTACAATATTACTGTCTCAGAATTGTAATGCGTTACATTACTCATGTATTACTTTTGAGTTACTTTCACCAAAATAACTAAGTAGAACAACTTTGGGGCTGTAACGATATGCAATATGAAACCGGAATTGCGATTCGCCACACGACTCAGATCCATGAACAGAATCGCGACAAACCTCTTCCAACTCCAGCGTTATTCTCCTTACTGTCCAGATCCAATGCTGCCTTATCTTTAAATTATGCTTTTAGTATTATTTGAAGTTAACATTATAAAATACGTAGACCTACACCACAAAACTAGTTAAGGAGCATTATGGACATGACATTTGCAGTCAAAACTTGAAATAAAAATTCTCAAAAAATACATGTATTAAAACGTATAGGCTACTTTCTCAAAGGACTCCAGACATTAGACAAATATCAGTCTATGTTTTATTTTTTAATATTAGGGAAAAGACACACATTCATGCGTGACAAAAAAATAGGAGGCAAAATCGATTTTTTGTAATTCTGTTAATTACACTGCGCAAATCGGATGAGGAAGGGTTGGCTCTCCAGTCTCCATAGAACTTAAAATATTCATTTTATTTTAGTTTTCGTGTTCGCATTTATGAGGAAAAAACAATGTTACAGACGCGACCGCTCTGAACTGGCACTAAAAGACTGCTTTAAAACTTTCACATAGTCTGTTGCCTTTAAGAAGTAAAAGCAGACAATACACTGTAATACAACTGTAATACAAGCCTCATTGAACATGTAACGAGTAAAATATTACTGAAAATTGATTAGTAATGCCTTACACTACTGCGTTACAGCAAAAAGTAATATGTTACTGTAATGTATTACTTTTGTAATGCGTTACTCCCAACACTGGTTATAATGGCCGATAAATAGTTTTATAGTTGAATCGTTTGTCCACCCGAGGGCACTCTACACCGTCCCTGCTAACCACAAAGCTAGCTAATGCCACTATCATCAGTGGAAGACCCCTAACGTTAACATTAATGAGCTTTGGTTCCTCTGTTCTGTTGCGACAATAAAAGAAACAAGTTTCTTTTTAAAATGCATCATCACATTATTTTAGTTAAAACTCATACATAACTACAAATAACTAATGTTAGGGAAATCTGTTAATGTTTTGCTACGCGTTTCTGAATAAATAAATAAAAAAATATCGGCCGATATATCGGATTTTAAAGCCAACAAATATTTGTATCGGTACCGGCCTTCAAAATCCTTTATCGGTCGGGCTCTATTATTGAGTAACATCTTTCTACAGAAAGAATGAAAATGCTGTTCTGGATTAGAATGTTTCTTTAAACACTGCCCCAACTACAAAAGGCACACTTACACACATGCAAAATGATTTATTTGACTAGGTTCTTAATCAGAAAACCCATTCTAACCTAAGTCATAAATCGGGATCCAGTGAATGGAAACTAGTTAGCAGTGCCAGACTCAAATTCTGAGGGATTGTGATATGACAGTCTTGCTTAAAACAACAGTGTTCATTTTAAGCCCAACATGTACATGATTTTTCATGCCACCCTGTGTTGTGCTTCCTGTATTTGCAAGTTTTAATAATGAACCAAATGAGAGATGTAGTTTTAACATTCTTATTTTTGTTATATACTGTATTTCAGACATTCTTGTGTATGTAGTGTATAGGAGCAAAAAAAAAAAAAAGATTTTAAATTGCAAATATTTATGTGCTGGTGCTCCACTGTACAGTAGCTTGTATTCGCATGTCTATAGTTATATACCTGAAGATAATGTACATAGCGACGCCATTTTGACTACAAGCACCTGACTAACAGCAGTTGTGACCTTTTGAGCAATGTAACAAGATGCTTTTCTTTCTTGCACAAGCACAGAGAACTAACAATAACTGAAATGGGTTAGACTTGTTTTACTCTGTTGCTTATCGAGTGTCTGATAACAGACATTCAGAAGTAAAAATCGGCACAATACCAGACCTTTTTATATTCTATAAATTCCCCCCCTGCTCATGATGCTTCGTATGTTCATGTGCGTGGACATTTTATAAACATGCACATAGATATTTATTTTACTTACATCATTGTGTTGTAATTAATAGGTTTTAAGCATAAGGTCTGTTATTGTAATGCTTCTTTTATTTTCAGAATAAGTAATCAAAACATGTTGCTCTAATCACTGTTATAGTCAAACTTTTATGCTTGTACTTCTGCTGTTGTCCAACTGCAGTTAAACTAATAAACTAAAAGTACCAGTTGCTGACGTGTCTGATACTTAGGTTTTTTTAATTGAAATAATATCCTGAACATGTTATCATATTATCAATTTTATTATTCTCTCAATGGACATTGGCATGTTTGAGGTGAAAAAAACCCTTCATTCAAGTAATTTTTCTGATAAAAGTAAAAAGAGGAACAAAGTGGGTTATCAATTGTCTTTTTTACCCACTGACTTTTTACAGTATGCAATCCAGACACTAGATCAAGACATTGCGTAGTCTAAATTACTAAATTACTTTGTGCATAGTAGGCAATATGCACAAAAACTCAAATACAAACATGATAAATCAATGAAAATCATTGAATATAGATATTATTTATCACTTGATTAAGTAGAAATATTTTCAATAGTCTTACATTAAAACAATTCAACTAAAAGAAACACACAAACACTCTTAATATGATTTTGGCTTAATTCGGTACTATACTGCTAATTCAAGTTTGTTTCTCTCCAAAGCACTCAACTTGTAAATTCAAGTGCATGGAAACCATTTGACATGATAACAGTTCTTGAGTGCGAACATTCATAGTTCACCAAAAAATGAAAATTCTGTCATCATTTACTCACCCTCATATTGTTCCAAACCTATATAAACATTTTTTTTTTGTCAATACAATGAAAATCAATTGGCTCAAAGAGTTTTTTTCCCCAAACATTTTTGTGTTATGCAGAAGACAGTCAGCCATTTTTGTTGCACTGTACCTTTAAGTAAACACCAAACACTTTGTGACATTGTGAAACATTCCTCAATACACTTAGGTTTTAGAAATTATTCTCTTCCCTTGGCAGCTTGATTGGACCACGGCATGCCAAGCAGCCTACTCGGCTTTCTTGCGGAAAGACATTTTGTCTTTTGTCTCCTGCAGTTTCTCCGAAAATTTGTCTTTCGTCTCAGAGATGCGCCCTTTAGTCCCCTCCATTCGTTCTGAGAGCAGTTCTTTGGTTTCCTCCATCTTCTCTGAAAACCTCTCTTTCGTCTCCTCCATTTTTTCAGTCAGTAGTTCCCTGGTCTCCTCCATTTTGTCCTGCAGGTACCCTTTAACAGGCGGAGGGGTTGAGAGGTATCCGTGTTTGCGGAGGTACTGCACAGACAGGGACGTTCCGCCCAGTGTAACAGTGTATCGGGCAGGAGTAGCGAGCTGTGACCAGATAGACAAAGCGACAAAATAACATTAACCATAAATCATATACATAATTGAAATCCATGTCATTGTCAAATAATCTTAAGATTTTGTTTATATACCTTATACATGGCATATGCTGTGAGTGCAAGGCCACCCTGGGAATCTCTCAAAATTCCCACCATCCAATCCGGTAAACCGATGAACTCCAGAAACGGGATCAGATTCACCCCTCTGCGGAACATTAACATCCACTCATTTATATTTACTAGAGAGATTGTTTGCTTTTGTTACCTCAAAGTATTGATTGTCCACATTGTAAACAGACTTTATCTGGTAAAACTCAATCTCCCTGCCAGCCTCACCTTAAAGTCTGGCCGCTTAGTCTGTATGTTTTCATCTTTAAAGCAAAATCACCTCAATTCATGTAGTTTACTAAAGTCAACATACATAATGAGCTCATTTACATATATAAATACATCATAAAAAAGCTACATTAATTAGTGAAGCACATATATTATATCGGAACCATATTAATTATCAGCTTTTAGTTTAATTTCTAAATTCATTTTAATTGTACATGCTTTTTTCTACATTTAAATGACCTTTGCTGTCAACTAAAATTCACTTTAAATGAACTCTTTAAAAACACTAATAATTTAATAACACTTTAAATGTAATATTTAACAAATCAATAAATTAATATCCATTTTTCATACTGTATAATATTGTGATGCCTATATTCAGCGACAGCATTTAAAATGATTTTAGTGTTTTCCTTTTCTTTTCTTTTATTTAGACAAAATAGTAGGGCTGTCAAACGATTAATCACGATTAATCGCAACCAAAATAAAAGTTTGTGTTTAGATAATATATGTGGGTGCACTATTTTGTATATATATATATATATATATATATATATATATATAAACACACGCATGCATGTATATTTAAGAAAAAAATCTTATTTATATAATATAAATTATATATAAATCTAATTCTTAAATGTATACAAGCATGTGTGTGTATTCATATATATAAAATAATTATACACAGTGTACCCACATATATTTTGTAAACACAAACTTTTATTTTGGATGCGATTAATTGTTTGACAGCCCTACAAAATAGTGTATTATTTTAATTAATCAGTCATTGCGTGAAAATATTTAACAAAATGTTGCCTTTGTAAAACCCAAAGACAAAACTAAATGTAATACATAAATAGTCTTAAATCCGTTAATTTTATAGTCAATGCCAAAAAAAGCACGTTCAGTACAGACAGAGCATCTGAAAATGGAAGCGTGGCACTTGTCATCTTGTTAGTTTTACTAATGCAGGTGCGTTTCTGTGCAGGATGCTGGTCACTTACTTCATTGCAGCATAATAGAAGCTCCCAAACCACACTGTGGATGTGACGACGTGCACAGGCACCATGACTTTACCATACTGTTTAAATGTCTTTTTAAATCTCTGGAAGAGCCCAATAGATTTGTCCTGCAGAGGGTCGACATCACCCTTACTCTGAAGGCCAGACTCCGTATCACCCTTAAAAAGACCCTCAGTCCCAGCTAGACTTTGTGGAGGGTTTAATGGCGTTTCTTCCTCTGTGGACGTTTTGGGGGCTTCCTTCGTCCTGATGACATTAGTGCAACTGAAGCAGCGTGAGGTCCGGACGGTCACAGGAAGCTCCCACACAGCCCGGGTGTGACCCAGGTATGCCGAGCGCAGCAGGACCACACGCCGCAGTGCGACTGGAGCCCACATCATAACCTCCCCCACCAACAGAGCGCCACCTACAGGTCCTGGACAGGCTAAAGAGGTTAGTGTCATACAACAATTACAAACTATTACAGTAGCAGTCAAAAAATGTGGTCACACTTAAATAAAATGTAATGATTATATAATAAAGTTTTATGTATGAGTCGGCCTTGATATTAATTACACTATATACAGCTAACTAGTGCCAGGGATACATAGGAGTGTCTTCAATACTACATCTACTACAGTAGGTGTGGCTACTTTGAAGAAGATAAAAACATTATGTAATATGACTTCCAAAAACAAGTATACTATGCTGACTCTGGTTTAGGTTAATGTAATGCAACTTAAAATGTTATTGGAAATTTTAAACTTACTTAACTATCCATGATCTATTTAGTCATGAGTAATGATTCAAAGGCCACACAGGCTGAGCATGAAGAACACATGCTATTGGTCAGAGGTTTGGGTCATGGCTCCCTGTCAACCACCAGACGGATAAGGTTAAAGACAAAGTACTGTAATTCCAAAGATTAACAAGGTTAGTTTTAACCAGTCAGCTAAACTTGACTAATTACCAGCTTATCATTTTTGCAGTAGGGAGAATATTCCCTTAAACTTTCTTCAGTGTTTTTATATGTAACGTTACAAGGCTAAACACAACTAACATGTTTCCTACCTTCTAAGTAAAAGACCAAGCAAGCATCTTAGCTGATGAACTATAGTTGTGCTTTGTTTAGCTTAATAGCATTATAAATACAGATATTTACTCTGTCAAAAAAAGTGTCAAAACATTTAATTCACTGACTAAAGGTTTAGGGTTCAATTCCTGACATGTTGTTTTTATGAAGTAACATCAGTTTGCCCAGAACTACTACAAGCATGATCACTATTTTGTTAGTCTTCGACATATGACATTGGGGGGTTGTTTAGGAAGAAAGTTAGACGTTTGCAGAAGTAAAAACACTAACTTAGAGCTTGTCAAGTCAACAGGGCCCTGATCTTAACTTCAACACACTGCTTTGCCACTCCAACAGGATCAAATACACACACCTAGAACCGCTCAAACAAAACTAAATATATCAGCTGGAAGAAATAGTTATGGAAACAGAATGGCAACTTACATTCACCTCTTGAAGGTCTGCTGTGAGTTTATGGAGAGTCCGCGCAAAGCTCCATTCCTCAACAGACTTGTGTCATGTACTCGCACGTTCTCCAGACATTTCCACATGGAGCTGCTGCGCGCGGCATCATGGGACATGTAGTTTGAGGGTAAGCACATGATCGCTCTGCGTAGGTTAGCTTTGACCTTGACTGAGACTTTTATTATTAATAATAATAATAATAATAATAATAATAATACATTTTATTTAATGCTCTTTTCTAAAACCCAAAGCGCTTTTGTACTTGTCTCGGAATTAGTGATGGTGCTTAGACTTTTATAGCCCAGGTTTTTATTATCATTTTTTATCATTTTATTTTTATTTTAAACATTTTTATTATCATTATTATCACTTATTATTATTTTATTTTTAAAATGTATTCTTGCTGTTGTTGTTATTATAATAATAATATCGTTTATTAATATCGATTGTCGTTTATTATTTTGTATCTATTTTCCATCTTTTGAATCGTAAGTCGTTTCAATATAAATAAAGCTTTAAAAATGTAACAATACAAATTAAAGAAATTAGATATATTTTATTTGTTAATTAATTTAGGCTACTCTAAATACTCTAGACTCCGTTATATCTACAATAAGTTATTTGTATCTATCGTTCTTATACGAACATTTCTATTTATAATTTCGATCATTCTCTAATCCATTATGTCTACTGGATTATATATCAGGTATTTTTTCCACCGTTTCCCTGGTAAATAGTGAATGACGTGGTAAATGATGTATGATGCTGCAATTACGTTTTTCTCCACTAGATGGACCGACGTTAATCAGGCTTGTAGTTCTCTGTTTTCCATTAGCTGAAGTAGCAGAAATGCAGAATAGAGCAACGAGTTTCACATCAAGAAAGAAGGTCGTCTACGGTTCGAATCCTAGCAGAGTCAGAAAGACTTTCTGTGTGGAGTTTGCCACACAGAAAGTGTGAGGAATGTGTCTGTTCCTCTGGGTGTTGTGTTGTATATCAGTGACTAATGTTTTTATTTCTTTTGATGTCCTCTGTGCAAATGCACATAAAGTACAGAACAGGGCAGGTAAATTGGAATCTACTTTATTTCATTATTTTATTATAGTTTTTTTTTTTTTTAAGTTGTTGATTTCCTAGAGAGGCACTGAGAAGCAATTAGTAATCATTTGTGGATATTGGTAAAGCCTAATAGCAGCAATGTAACGACATTACATAATTATATCCTTCATGGCCCTTTACTCTTTCACTGGCTCTAATCTTCCTTTGATTTTTGTTGTTATGTAACTAAGATTATTAAAACAATCTTCTTGTCATCTTTTCAGTTAAAGGTATAGGGTATGGGATTTGCAAAACGGCTGGCAGATTTTGAAACTACACAACTCCAACCTTCTTTCCTAAAACGCGGGCCCTGACTCCACCCATTCAAAGAACATTGGAAGATTGCACTTAGGCTGTGTGTCCACCAAAGCGTTTTTCCACGTGCCTGGCCTATGTTTTCAATTGTTTTTAATAGGAGCGCCACATTTTTAGAACATGAAAATGCGGTCATGAGCCTAACAAGGAGCCTAACTTTTTTTTCACCCTGAAACGCTGAGAGCTTAGCATTTTACAAGTCACCAAGAGTTGAAGAAAGTTCAACTTTGGGTAAAACGCAGCACTCACCGATGTCACTTTTTACCCAGCCACCCAATCACAGTGTAGGAGGGGCGGGACAAATACTGCAACTACCAACTGTCAAATCATTCTTTTTGTACAATGACATCAACCTGCAGAGCTAAAAGAACAAAATGGATGAAAATTTAATTTTTAGTATGAAACAAATTATCTGCGAAATCAGTTACAGGTACACTGTGCTGCGGATATTCTGTATCATAGCAAGAAAACGTATCGGATGTGCCTTTCGTTTACACTGTGACGGCATTTTTGGGGCTTAAAAACGCAAAAAAGTGAAACCACCCTCCAGAGTTAAAATCTAAAAAACGCTAAACCGTCGCGTAAACACTAAAGGTTGTACGCAGGCACGCAGACTTGGTGTTGTTGTGTGGCAGTGCTTCACATTGCCACCTAGCCGTCTGGAGTGCATACTACATCGAATTTCACACACTTTTGCGTCAACATATGCACACGGTTTTCCAACCCAAAACGCTCGTCTAAACTCAGAATAAAAGTGATAACACAATGCCACTTTTGCGTTTTCTCTTCAGATCGTTTCCATGTAAACATAGCCTAAGACAGAAGGCTCCAGATCCAATTAAGCTAAATTGGGGGGGAAAAATAAGATTAGTTAAACCGTGGAAACAGAAAATCAAGATAATGCCAATTTCAGTAAATGTCATCATACATTTAGTTTGACTTTAAAGTAACAGGCTAAACATCCACATGGATGTTCAAATGCTGAGCAGCATTCTGGTACTTTCTTATCCTGGGTGCCTCAAATCAAATCTCATGACCAATATCTCATGACCAGTAGTGTGAAACCAGACATGAAGAGACTCACTGCTAGGTTAACGTATGAGGATATGACCAGATTAAAACATTCTTATGTGAATGAATAGGGTCACTAAGTGGGTGATCACTTCAAAGGGGTCACCTTTTTTAAAATGTCATATGAATAAATCATATATTATCTAAGTGTAGAAGGCAATATGAAATAAATAAGAATAAGTATACAAACAAATGGTCATTTATATTAAAGTATAACTGAAAATCTATTCAATTTAAATGTGAGGAAGCACTTCATATCAATAAATATGCACTGCTTTTCGCCAGAGTTTATACATGAAATCTCAATATATACATGACTCAATGCATCAATAGTGACTGTTTGAAGAACTAAATTCCAATCAGTTCTCATTACACTGTGTGTGCATATCTCTTTAGTGCTGATTGGTTGTCAAAGAGGAAACCTTGAAACAAGAAGCCTTCCTACTGGGATATAGACACTCAGAACTTTGGCTTTCTTTTAAGTGCATTGACAAAGACTGCTAAGTCTGATCTTACTATAGTGGCAAAGTCGAAGGCGCAGTGTGTACACACAGAGCTTTTGCAAACCTGAGAAAATGCTAAATGTTGTTTCATCAGATGCATGTCAATCTAGGTCAGAACCTGTCAAAGCTAAAATGTTGTGAAAATTCAGTTTTTCCTATTTTCATCATCATCTTTCTTTCTTTCTTTCTTTTCCATTATCATCATTATTAATACTATAAGTCTAAGACAACTAACTACTAGTTGTTTTGCTAATAACAATAAAACACTATGTACTGTGGGAGTTGGGAGTTGGGACTGGGAGTTGTGGGAGTCTTGTCATAGCAAGAGAGGTTGAAAAGTTCCAGGATGTCTATGGCTATATATAAATTATTCATCTAGTAAGCTTGAGATCCTTTCCATCTAAACTGGTTATATATAAGCCTATACAGCTTATTACTCGAACATCAGCCAATAATTGTACGGAAATTTCTGTTAACCCTAAAACACATCGAATGAAGTTCTAAATTCAAAATACAGGTAAAACACCTGTAAAAAAAAATGAATACAGAAAATTTCATCAAATTTATACAGCACATTGTGCCCTATTTTTACGGATTTTGTTTCTGAGTGTAGCGAATATTTTATGAGCACAGGATAACCATATTAATCTGCACAGTCAAGCAGAGCCGAAGCACATCCAAAAAATATGTTCTTCATACAAAATGCATTCAGTTTTGTTTTTTAGCCCACTAGAGAGCCAAAAGTTACCTTTGAATGCTAAAAAATGTGTAATGTGATTATTGTAAATTTTTTTGATGATGATTATAATTATTATATACACTACTTGTTCTGTTTATTAGACCCTTTTGCTTTAATGACAACAACAGTTAAAGCTGCAGTCTGTAGTTTTTCCATAGTTTGTCACCATCTCTTTTCGAAATCTGCAATTGCAGTTGTTTGCAAAATAACCAATACGGATGAATCCAATGTTTTGAGGAAAATGTGTGGCTGTCAGTCACCGCGCCGGTGTGGATACTGTCATTCGGAATCACAGATTATACTTGTTGGAAGGATGACCAACATAAGAATTTTCACCGGAAAATGTCATCTGAACAAGTAACATCCACGTTTGTTCTGACCAACTAAGGGGAAAAAAAGCATTGCAGTAAATCGCGCTTAAATCTAACGGTCGCTTATCATATCACGTCAAACCACTTTGTTCTCAAATTGTTAATGTTAACATCAGCATCGCGTGTCGACATTTGATGCCCTTCCGATATTATCTTTGTAATATCGGAAGTCTCTTTTTTCTGTAGCCTTTGACCTTTTTCTCCTATATACATGCATGTGTGTGTATTTATACAAAATAATTATACACACTACACACACATAGGCTATATTATGTAAACACAAACTTTTACTTTGGATATGATTAATCGCGATTGCCCAGGCCTAATTTTTTTACATTATCAAGATGAAAATAGCTATATTAATTGTACTAGTGTATGTACATATATTGTTCTGTATCTAGTTCTAGTTATATCTAAAAGTAGGCTACATACAATATTAAATTTAGGCCTCTAACACTTTGAAAATAATTGGAACTCCAGTAACCCAGTAACTTTAGTGGAAAGTGCCAGGTGAGGTGTTGATTTACATGTTTTTCTTCACACAGAAAAACAGCAGCTTCCATCTGCTTTTCTCTTTAATCAGCTCCTCTGAAGTTCCTTTTCCTGTTTTGAGTTTCGATAAGCTCGACTGAGCTCCGATAATAAGTTCTGGATATCTGCTCAACTTTCTAAGGAGACCGGAAGTGCCCATGTGTTCCGGCGCTGCCATTCAGACGTTCAAACAATCCCATCAATCAAATTGCCTTCATAGGCCTACCAGTGTTTGTTTTAAAACTGCCAACATCATGTACTGAAAATGATAACGAACATTATTGTACTTTTTTTGGTTGTACTGTAGCCTACGCTGGTTTATTTTGGTATCGTATTTGTTGAGTATTGACATGAATAAATATCGCTTAGGTCAAGATTTAGGATGCTCGTCATTACTGAAACCAGCATCGCTGCCCAGGACGGAGCACGACTCCGCGCGGGGGTGGAGCGCGCGTTGTACTATATGAGCGCGCGCTGAGAGATTCTACAACAGTCATCATAGATCACACAGCTCTTGCATTAGATCATTCACCTTCTAAACATGCTATAAACCATCTCCGGCGACACTTGGCAACGTGAGTACGTTTTCTTATTCTTTTTTTGGAAGTATCATTACTAATTGTAATATACTAGCCTTTTTAGTCATTATTTGATCGTTTCCACTTGTTGTTTTATTTATATAATTTGACATCGACCATTATTATTGTTATTGCTGCAACTTTTGTTGGTATTAGCCTATGTTTTGCTTTATTTTTATCCCACATTACATGGTATTTCTCACCTCAGAAGCAGATTAAATATAGCCTAGACTATAGTGTGATGCAGGTGTTATAAACATTCTCAGAAACTAAATGAGCCTTAATTAAATGAACAATAGACCATAGCCAATACTTAATTTTGCTGTACACAAATTCTGTGCAAATCATTCTGAAATGTCATGAATGTCATGAAATGGTGTATGTCCTGCAGTGGCGTAGCCAGGGGAGGGGCCATGGGGGCACTGGCCCCTCCTGAAAACTGATTGGCCCCCCAGTGTGCCCCCACCCTTCTAATTGTCTGTCACTCAAAAATTCAAATCATAATCTTTCAGCTTGTAGTAGAATAATTCATGATTCCGCGTCGCGCGATGCTTCTCAAAACCACACGGTAAGTTGATATATTTTATACAGCTTATTATTTTTTAAGGAAAGACGATGTGTATTCACCCTGCTGAGGGGGGATGTGATAAAGCCTGGAGTGGAGCGAAAGCACGTTCCTCTCTCCACTCTAAGCATTCTGTAATCACTTCGCTCATGGTCCACTCCGGTTTTTCAATTCCCGCTCAAGGAAAAACTGCTTCATGTTCACTCAATTAGTCTTAGATTTTGAGAAGTGCATGTCAGGCTACTGCTCGCTCGTTTGCTGCGGTCGTATGATAGAAAACAGAACGCGGGTCAATATTGGTCGTTTCTCAATACCAAGAACGCAAACTTCGGAGAACGAACTCCCGAGGACGAGAGGACGCGAGTCCGTCATTCTGCTAATGGAATAGCGCGTTCTCGATCGCGTCACTCAGCACGCGGCTACTCCGGTTATCTCTTATATGGTATAAAACACAACTTTGCTTCTTTTCATCAACAATAAAACGAAATACATATAAAACAGCACTCTGCCTCATTTAATTTATAAATGGACATATTATCATGAACAGATTAATGGCCACAAAAATGTGGTTCAGGTAGCCTACTCACATTGACTATCTTCACTGCATATATTTATAACACGAAATATAAAACACAACCCTGCTTCTTTTTGTTTTCATTTTTAAAATGTGAAACATTATTGATCATTAAAACTGACATTTAACAAACAGACATGTATCGTTTTATTGTATTACACACAGTGAAGAGAATAGTAAAAACATACACATATAAAGAATATTTTATATATTTTAGAATATATAAAATTACACAACCCTGTCTCTTTTGTTAAATGTCAGTTTTAATGATAATATCCCATTCAAAAGTATAAGTAGCCTAATAGGTAGGCTATAATAAGCTATACAATCAATGATAAATAAAGTAAACAATTCAGTTAAACATAAGTCAGCTCTCTAATGGGATACAAAGTTAAAGTTAAATAGCCAGTTAAATATATAAAGTTATGAAACTTCACTTTTCCCTCAGCCAGTTAGCATTGTTTGGTCTTATAAGATAAATAAAAACATGCACTGAAAAGTTATGTAGATGGTTGATTAGGCCTATTTGTCAAGATAAGTAATTGTTTCTCATAGATTAAAATAGCTTTTAAATTACGCAAACTGGCAATATTAGATCGGTTTAAAACATCTCTCCTTAAAACGCTATTGGTCTCGACTATTTAAATAAAGTTACAGGAATATGACTTGGCCTAAAAAAAAAAAAAAATCAGTCAAAAGAATTTTTTTAATTTAATCCCTGCATCCAGAAACATTCTCAAATAAAAAAAATATAAAAAAGATAATTAAATAAAAATGCATGATTAAATAGCAAAATAAATAATTAATACTACTGGATAATTACGTCACTGTTTCTATGATCCACATATATTACATTAAACTAAATCATACCTTTTTGAAAAAAGTAGCTATCTAACAAAGTATTATATGTCATATTTTACAATCAATATGCTCAAGACTAATTAGCCTTCCTCGAAATAAGCAGATTTGGTCTATTCATCAATGCAAATTTACTGCAACTGCTGAAATGCAAATTGAATAGGATGTGGAGAAAAAGATGTATACAATTTTATTACAGTTTTATGAATTCATTAATTGTGTATTTATTATATGAATGATTAATATAATTATGCATTTATATAAATAAGGCTGTTCTATTATTATTTGTGAGTTGGACACTAATACATTGGATTATTTTATTTATTACAGTTTTTCTATCACTTTTGTAAAGTGAAAAGTTAATATAAATTGTATTTTATTGTTTTGATTTAGAGCAGTAAATAACTGCTATTAAAAGATAACAGGGTATCACTGTTTATTGCTGATTTTAAAGCTTACTGAACTTGAAATGATTTGGATATCTATAGTTCTACATAAATACACAACATAAGAATGGCCCCTCTGTAATAATTGTGGCCCCTCTTGTGCCCCCCAGTTGAAAAAATCCTAGAATCGCCCCTGATGTCCTGAGGTGTTACTCTGTAGGTATTTGAGCTGCACACCTGCTTGTCAGAATTATGTCATCGGGCCACAGCAGATTGTGATTTATAACACCACTTAAATCCTTTTCGAGATGTAACCACCCACCAAGGGGCAACTTTTTATAATCCAAATCCGCTGTCAAAGAGCATTATAAGCATTTTAATATTCAGATCTGTCTGACAAATCCACTTAGTATTAGATCAAATCCACTTTATTGAATACAGAGGCAGACCATCTCCTGAATATTGATGTTCTGTCACAGGGCTTGTGAGTAATGTCTTAGTTAAATTAAAAGGTCAAGACAGTCTTGTTCCATCTGATGTATTAAATTGACAACCAATTTGTGTGTTTAATATATTTATATTAATAAAGGCTATATATATATATATAGGCCTATAAAGTTACATTTATTTGACTGTGTGCTTCTGTGTAGTTGTATATGATGTTTGTTTCTGTGTATTTTTCATATTTTTATGAATGTGCTCTCTTTCTGATTGATGAGTGCTGCTCACAATGAGTCAGTTTATCATAAAAAGCTCCACAAATTATATGACCTTCTGATCTAGTGTTCAGTGTCACATCTAGGACATCTAGGGTCAGAGATGGTTGTGAGATGGATGATTTAAATTTTATGTCTCACGTGTGTGTGTGTGTGTGTGTGTGTGTGTGTGTGTGTGTGTGTGTGTGTGTGTGTGTGTGTGTGTGTGTGTGTAAGGATTTTTAATACCACCAAAGCACTCAATCGATATGTCACTTGTAGCGACACTGTCGACTATGGAATCTGCCTTGATTCACCCACTTTTTTGAGCCCAATTAACTGTCATTTCATGGATAAAAAGATGAAAAACAACATGTATTCTGAGGAGATTAAAAGAAGCTTAATTTCAAGAAGAGGATTTTAATGAAAAGACATGACAAGATGCTCAGAACAACACACAAGAAAAAAAAACATCAGTTCAGTATAGCTTATGGTAATAATAACAAATCTTATTAAGAAACACTGTACACTCAGTTGCACTTGATTGTTTAAAAAAAGAGATTATAATGCCATGAGTAAATAAAAGACTTTTTACATTTTATTAATCCTAAGTGCCTTATGTGTTTTGTAGTTTTACAAATTTATTAAGAAAATTAAATTAAAAACAAATTAACTGAGAAAGTTTAGTAGACTGAATTTAGCATTTGATGTATAAACAAATATTAAATCAGAGTTTATAGCAAGAGATTCTGACAGTCCTGGTCTCTCTATTGTAAGTTAAATAAATAAGATTTGGCTCTGGGAGCCCCTGGCTCAGTTTGAATAGTTGGTATCACTCTCAGTCTAGGACAAGATTCTAATTCTCTTCATTTACATGCTTTATTCAATAATGTCTCATCACAATGTAAATCACCGCCTCTAAATGTATATAGATTGCAAGGGAACGTTCCCTTAGTTTAGACTTGACAATGATTGCAGCTACCAGTAGCTTGTGTTCTCAATAAAGTATCCTACTGAAGATACCACGAAGTCTCCTGGTTTCCTACACTTTAGAAGAATAACGTTCACAACGGTTTCTTAAGGAGTTGAACTATCCCATATCTAAAGAGCACTGGGATTTTTACCCGAGTAGCACTCTTTGCATTTCTTGTTTTAAAAAAGTCTTGTTCTTGTATCTTGTTCATTTTCATTTCAGTTTGGTTCACTTTTCACAAACCTTCGTGCATAAAGTGAATATCACAATCATCTTATTCAGGCGTTTCTTTGTAGTGACTTTCTGATAGATCACGTTCAGTATTCTCATACTGCACGTTCTAGAATAGGTCTTGCTGACTCATTCCACGGAGATACTTCATTGATGTAAATCTTGTCCTTGATTAAACACAATCTCTTTCAGTCCATTACAATCCAATGACATTGATAATAGTATTGATTGTGCTTCACAAAGATTGTTTGATCAAGCCTTTTTTATTCTAGACACTTATGATAATGGCTGTTTTAGGCCACAAACACATTTCACATTTAAACCGCTGAGGGGAGAATGACATTTGATAATATCCCAACTACAAAACCGTTTATTTTTGAGTCAAATATCAGGAATACAGACACATTTTAAAACCATGTTGTCATTATGAGAAAAGTATGTTCCCTTACTCTATTTGACTGGAATTCACTTGAACTGCAGACCCATTCTTTTGCTACAAAACCCAGATCAATGCTAAATGAAGGAACCCTGAGCAAGAGGTATAGGCTGCCATCACCCTTAACTGTGGCAAAAAATGCATTAAGCATGTCTACATATAGTGCATCCACCAGGATACACTCATAGCGTTCTTGACTCCAATGTGACCTCCATTGTATTACCTCTAGTCATGTAAGTGCAAAAATATAGGAGTAATTGGCCTGATCCAGCGTATCTGAGGGATTTCCAGGTTCCCTAGGAACGCCTTAATGTTTCCTTTTCCCAACGTTTAGAGCACACATTGCTGTCAATAAAGACGCTGCATGTTCAAGCTGTGTTGTGTATCCTATGCATAATGTGTCTTACAATTCTAACTTTATTACTCTCTTTTTCTTGCAATTCTGAGAAAAAAAGTCAGAAGTGATGGATGTTAACACAAATTTGGGAGTGGGTGTGTGAGTAGTAGACAGACAGAGAGAGAGAGAGACAGACAAAGATTCAGAAGTACGTGATTCCAATGCGAATTTTAATCCAAACAGGCAATATGCGACACCTCATATGTGACCATGACCAAACAGAGAATGAATGTGTGAGGGTTCAACTATAATATAGCAAACACAAGCGAGGCTAATTAATACACACCGCTGAAAGCAAGAACACAAATGAGGAGTGGGAAAACTGAACAAAGGAAACAGGAAGCTAATGAAAACATCTTGAACTTGAGCGTGCAAGTACTGAACAAAGTCCCTCATGCGGCGTCCATCTTTGAAACGCCTCTCGAGAAGCTATGAATGTAGCTAGACAGGAATGGAGTCTGTGGATGTGTGTGGAATGTCTGGGTTGTAGTGCCCTCTGGTGGTAAATCCTCTCACTGGTGATCGTTACAGTAGCGCTGTTTGGTCTGCGAACGAATAAAGAAAGAAATGTGTTATCAATTCTGTCAATGACTTAGTGTACGTTCACACCGCCGCCGACTTGAGCTTCCAAAGCGGCCGGAAGTCATTCATTTTCAATGGAAGCTGGCTTCTCTCCGCTGCAAGGAGCGTCAAATCCATCGGCGTCGCGTTTTGGGCGTTTTGAGCGTCAATCAGAAAGTTGAAAGTAGCTCAACTTTATGGTAATGAGCCGTGACACGGTTCAGCGGCAAGCAGCAGCGGTTGTTGTTGTTATGTTGTTTTACTCTGTAAACTGAATGTTTGAATAAAGCATTTAAAAAAAAAACGCCAGCAACCAATCAGAATAAAGACGTCCTTCATGCCGACTGATTCCGGAGAAATATACAATGATAAACTTTCGTTTCTACCAAAACATTAGTTCCGAGAAAAAGAAAGAAGAGCTAATCATAGATATGTATATAAAGGCTATGTGTTACGGCGGAGTTTCCATCGTCATCACCGGCGGCCATCTTGTCACAGACAAGCTGATGTAAGATGAGTGGTCAGCACGAACACAAATACTCTTATCTCGTTGAAATCTTGACGGATTTACAAACGGTTTGGTTTCTTACAAACATTATTAACGTGGCTATAATTATCTGGATGATTATTTATTTATACACTTTTTATTCATAAGTATGTGTCATAACTACATCTCTGACGTTTATAACAAAACAAACCGTTTGAAAATCGGTAGAAAATTGAGCAAGTTATGGTCATTTAAATAGTACATGTACCGTTAACACAATGTTACGATTGAGCGAGCTACCTGTGACAAGATGGCCGCCAGGTGCAGACGTCGACCTCCATTGGCCAGCAGCGTGGACGACATATCTAGCCTTTATATAGATATCTATGGAGCTAATAGTCGCGTTGCGGTGAATCCTACTGGTTTCTTATAATTTATGACATGACGTTTGCATATATTGTTTGCTTATAGCGCAACTTTTATTTGAAATATTTACGAACACTCATTTTAAAGCGGGAATTCAATTAATTTGCTCATGGTGACACCAATTTGACCGCAAATAATAATAATAGCTAACTATTTTTTCCCCCGACCAAATGTGACCAAAACGGTTAAAAAAATGCTATCATTATAAAAGGTTTCTTTATGCATTGCTTGTTTTTTCTTCTGTTTATTACTTTTATGTTGTGACACTTCTATTCTCCCTGCAACGTCAGAGCGTTCAAAGCGTCCAAAGCGTCAACAAGCTTCCCCGTACTTTTTTTTACAACTGTACAGTTACCAATAACTTAATTAAATAATGAAATTCTGACTAATAAATAAATAAATGATCCAACAGGATTGGTCTTATATTCTGCAATTTATCTCTATCATTTAAACATTTTTATAGTAAAACAACAGATGTTGGTTACAATGCTTCTTGACATTTTAACAACTCTTTCCCTTTACAGTAAATGTACATGGATGCAGCGTCTTTTATCTAACATCGCCTGTTACCAGACACTACATCAAAACATGAATACCTCAGAGTGGCCCACACTTTCTCCAAACGCCTCTTTGAATCACACAAACCACAGCGATGAGTCAAGCAGGTCCAAGTCAAGTACTTCATCCGCCTGTGAGCAGGTGCACATTGCACCTGAGGTCTTCCTCACATTGGGGCTCATCAGCCTGCTTGAAAACATCCTGGTCATCCTTGCCATCGTGAAGAACAAGAACCTCCACTCACCCATGTATTTCTTCGTCTGCAGCCTAGCAGTGGCCGACATGTTAGTTAGCGTTTCCAACGCATGGGAGACAATAGTCATCCACTTGCTGGCGAACAGGAGTTTGGTGATTGAGGATCACCTCATCCGTCAGATGGACAACATATTTGATTCTCTAATCTGTATTTCTGTGGTGGCGTCTATGTTGAGCCTGTTAGTGATCGCGGTGGATCGCTACGTGACTATCTTCTATGCTCTGCGTTACCATAATATAATGACCGTACGGCGAGCTAAGATTCTCATCGCCAGCATCTGGACCTTCTCCACAAGTTGTGGGATCATCTTCATCATGTACTCCGACACTAAGCCTGTGGTTGTGTGCCTGGTGGCTATGTTCTTTGCCATGCTGCTGATGATGGCCTCACTCTACAGCCACATGTTCCTGCTGGCCCGCTCGCATGTCAAACGCATGGCGGCATTGCCGGGCTATAAAGCCAACATCAGGCAAAGAGCTAGCATGAAGGGTGCCGTCACCCTTACCATACTACTGGGAATCTTCATCGTGTGCTGGGCACCATTTTTTCTCCATCTCATCCTCATGATCTCCTGCCCACGGGACATTTACTGCATCTGCTTCATGTCACACTTTAACATGTACTTGATACTCATCATGTGTAACTCGGTGATTGACCCACTGATCTATGCGTTAAGGAGCCAAGAGATGAGAAAGACCTTTAAAGAGATCCTCTGCTTTGATGGACTACGCAGCTTCTGCAACCTGGTCAGCAAATATTGAACCTGACGGGATGGACTGATGGATGAATGGATTTATAGATAGATGGATTGGTGGATAATTGCAACGGGGAGGGGAAGTGAAGCCTGATCATCTTCATTAGGGACAGTACACATTTGTACACATTTTTCTTGGTCATCTTACATCATGTGAAATGTTTTGATGTTACTGTGGAAGTTTCATGTCGTGTTGTTGTAAAATATTGAATTAAGAAGTTCAAAATGTGCCTTTCTGTTATATAGTGTATTTATAGGAGTTACATTGTCCTCAGCAGGGGACTGTCGTCAGGTCAGTGCAGTGATGTTTTGTGCAAAAAGGCTAGAATATTAATATGCAGAGTAGAAATGTGCTTGTTTTTAGATTTAGACTTCATATAAAATCATAGTAAATGAAAACATAACCCCCGGTTTTAAGACTAACATGCATTACTGAGCTTTTTTAACTGAAAGCAACTTGCACTGACTTATCTTAAAATATGTCAATGTCATTGTATTGTCTCAAAATGCACACCAGTAATGTTTTTTTGTTTGTTTGTTTTTTTTCTAAGGCATGTTTATAAAAGCTATTTAAATGCCCTATAGTTAAATTATTATTGGACTAGGGCTTAATCCTTAGTTCATAGGAAGCAAATGAAAAATGAAAATTCTGTTATTAATTACTCCCCTTCATGTCATTCCAACCCCGTATAAGGCCTTTGTTCATCACAAATGAATCGGAACACAAATGAATCCTGGCTTAATCTAAGACCTGCCAGTGAAACCAGGCCAATAATGCAAATAAAACATGTCTGTTTTAGAAGTACTTAATCATAAAATGTTGAGAATATTTTTGTAGTATATGGCAAACCATAAACATCTATCAATAAATGAATCCACCTCAATATTATAAATTAAATCTATACATGTTCAAAATATTTGTGCTACACTTCATTTCTTATTTAGAGCAGAGAGAAAACACTGTTTATAAGAGTAAATTAACTGAAAAGATATTTTTTGTTTGTTTGTTTTTTTGTCATGTAAGCTAAAAATTATTTTCTCGAGTTAAAAATCACAAATAAAAATACAGCATTTTATTACCTTTGAATTGTTTCAGAAAAAAATCTTAAGTTCAAAAAAGCATGAAAACTCCATTTAAAATAGTGTGTTATGCAAATGCTCTGTAGATTATGTAATTTATGCATGTAAATGGTGGACATATTTTCTTCTGATCTTCTGATTGAACAATATGAACAATATCTTCTGATTTTGTTAATTTTACTGCAGAAGAAAAAATGCTGGTATTCTTCTTAACAATATATGTAGATTTGAACTTACAGTATGTGTTAAGTATTATGATTTCTAAGCAATGATATCTGATAAATGACATAATGAGCCACTGTGTTTGTGAACAAATATGAGATTTTTCAGTATTAAACACTTAAAAGATTTGTTTACACTTTACAATACTGTTCAATTCATTCACATTAAAATTAACTAAAAATTTATTTTAAAAAAAATCAGAATTTACTAAATATAGATTCTATATTCTATAATAATACATTTTAACATTGCAACTTCAATTACACATTTACACAGATTATGTGGACAAGCATAAATTATGAACAATTTAATAAACAATTAACAAATTCAACTCAATTGTTGTTATAGTTCATGATACCTAATGCATTACCTCATGTTAATTGATTAAAACTTGTTGTGTAGTTTGTTTTACATAAATGTTGTTGTGATCTTTTAATACCTGTGAATTGAATTTCTTCTACTTTTTCCTTCAGTAGTGTGAAACGGAGAGTAGTTTACACATGTTTTTTATCCGAATGAAGTGATATCGAATAAAAAATGCCTTGTGGAAACAGTACAATTCGATTGAATTTCATGAATATCGACTGAAATGAAATACTTTGGGTCTCATCAGATTTTATCTTGATCAATATACGGCTTATGCGATAAACGCTGATGGAAAGGTAATCTGCCGAATAATTGATGAATTTAATAATGCAGGTCTATGGTCACCACCTCAAAGAGCATGCACAGAGAAGTCCAAAATAAACATGATTTAATGACTCGTAAATGTAAGTACACATTGATGGCCTAAGACACGAAACGAGCCGTTTGTGTGAGAAAACGAACAGTATTTATATCGTTTTTACCTCTTGAAACCACAGCCACGTCCAAGTGATTTGAGAGTGCGGGCGCTTTGTGGCTGTGGTTACAAGAGGTAAAAACGATATAAATACTGTTCGTTTTCTCACACAAACCACTCGTTTCATGGCTTAGGCCATCAGTGTGTACTTACATTTACGAGTCATTAAATCATGTTTAATTTGGACTTCTCTGTGCATGCTCTTTGAGGTGGTGACCATAGACCTCCATGACTGACACAAGAACGGTTTGACTTAAAAATATCAAAATTGAAAATACTGCGGAAACAAAGACACCTACATCTTCGATGCCCTTGAGGTAAGCTAAAACATAACAAAAAAGTGAACTATCCCTTTAAAAAAAAAAGACACAACATATTTTGATATGTGCAAAGTGCAAATGTGACGTGACTTTACTTAAGTGCCGAGCTGGAGAGCGTGATATGATCAGATGCTTTCTTAACTCCTGTTTTCTCAGCGCTGTCATTTTTTAGTTGTTATTGAGAGCAAAGTGCAGCACACATTCGCATATTCACCTATAATGCCTCTCCCAGCAGTGTGGCCTCAGCATGTTTGCTAACAGTGTTCCGCTGCAAAGGTATTTCAAACTTCTTTTTACCCCTAAGCGAAGAAGGAAATAGAATCGTGAGTACATATCGGGGCCTTCACTCAGACACACTGTTTCCAGATCCTTGAAGCTGAGCACAGGAACATTTTCTTGAAGGTATTGCGCAGCTCCGTGCTACGGAAAGCGTAAATGGCTGGATCAATGACCGCGTGACTCACCAGGAGCACTACGTGTAACTGGAAGAGCGAGCGGTAGCACTCACAGTAGGGGTTCTCTGGGCAAATCATCATGATCAGAAGATGAAATAAGAAAGGAGCCCAGCAGGCCACAAACACTCCAATCAAGATGGTGAGCGTCAGCGCCCCCCTCAAGCCACTTTGCCTGTGACGTGCCTGGGCACCCGGCATAGAAGCGATCCTGTTGGCGTGGTGGCGCGCTAACAGAAACATATGCACGTATAACAAGAGGATCAGGAACAGAGCTGTGAAGAAGAGCACAACGAAGAAGATTTTCACCGTGGTGGCCACGAAGAAACCGATCATGAGCGTTCCGCTGATACCACACAACACCCAGATAGCCGTCAAAATAACCATCACGCGACGCATGGTCATAAGCATGTGATAGCGTAGAGCGTGGAATATGCTGATGTATCGATCCACGGCTATGGCGAGTATGCTGAAGATGGAGCCCAGGAAGCACATGCAGATTAGAGAGTCCATGATGTCATCTATCTTCAGCTCAAAAGGGCCACGGGAGTTCAGGTGTCCGGCGTCTTTAAACAACAGCAGGATGTCTTCCAATGCTTTAGAGAAGCTGGAGATGGTGTTAAACACTGCCAGGTTGCAGATGAAGCAGTACATGGGAGAGTGAAGGTTCTTGTTTTTGATCACGGCCAAAATCACCAAGAGGTTCTCGCTCAGACTGGCAACGGCGATGGCCAGGAACACCTGACTGGGGACCTGAACCTCAGCGCAGTCTGTGGGGTTGGTGAATGGAGCTTCACTGCTAGAGTTCATGATCACTGTCTGGATGCAGACCTCATGGGGATCACACTTGGTTGTTCGATCAGCTGAAAATTTCATGTGAATTGACCTGGAGAAATTTTGAAAAAGTTTTCATTAATATACAAAGGATATCATTTGTAGAGTTGTACATTTACTCCATCAATGCAGCGTCTGTGACGTCACCCACAGACTTTCTGAAGAACAGTTTTGAGTCTGTTCATGGGGGGTATGGGTGGCGCCATATTGGAAAATCTTGGGAATTACAGACATTTATAATGTTTTTCAAAAGATTTCTTTTGATCTTTCTATTCATCAAATATCTCAGTTTCCACAAAAATGTTATGCAGCATAATTGTTTTCAGCATTGATGATAATAATGTCAATGTTTCTTGAGCACTAAATTAGCAGATTTCTGAAGGAAGTGACACTGACGACTTTAGCTTTGCAGGAATAAATCATATTTTAAAATAGAAAACAGTTATTTTATTATTATTATATATATTTTTAAAAAATATTACTTTTACTGTATTTTTGATTAAATAATGCAAATGATGCGTCCCTAATAAATACTAGATTTCCTGAAAGCGTACAAAATAATAACATACAAACAAATGACATAGACTCAAAATGCTTAAAAATGAGCTGTTTGTTCATATGTGGTCATATAGGTTGTCAACATATTGATGCTCATACCTGGATTTGAATGTAACCCAGGTCATATTTTTTAGTGGTGATGTAAACAGGCAAAAACAACCATAGAGGTTTTACACCTTCTAATGCTTAAAGAACATGTAAAAAGATCTTAATGGTAAGGAAGAGTGAGCCACTGGATTGTATAGAGTCAGTAAGAAGAAACGAAACTTAGTATTTTATTTGAATGCCGTCTACATCAGTTGTTCAAATGAACTTGTAAGCTGTTCCAAGTAAAGGTTGAAAGAAGAAGAAAATTAGTTATTTAAGCCTCTACCTCTTAGTACATGACTGACATTTCATACTGAGGATCAAATGAAAACATCAAACACAAAACCTTGTTTGTTTTGTTTGATCCATTATTTCTTCATGTATTTCTCCCCCTAAATCTGCTGTACATTTTCCAGTTATGTGAGTTGAAAAGCAGCCATAATTAGTAGCCTACTTGAAAGGCTGGTCCAGACAAGAACAGAGCCAGTGATTAAAACCTCACATGCTTACAAAAATCCAACATTCCTGACCATTAAACTTCTGTTCATCCATATCAAGCCCATGCCCACTTTTAGACCGTTTAAGACCCTCTGATCTGATCTGATCCCAGGATGGAAGTGTCAAATTATACAATATTTGTCAAATTCACGTACCGTTTTTCTAATCAAACACACCCCCAGGGATATTTCCTCCGCTTCACATGATCCAGAGACATCAGTCTGGTGGCACCGGAAAACAGTTCTGGCTGTTAATAGACGGTGTGTGTGTGGTCATGCCTGTATATTTGTGTATCCTTGAATGCTCAAGGCAGTGCGAACCATTTGTGTTTCAAGGAAAGCACGACGCAAGGTCTTTCCTCCCTAACACCCTTTAGTTATCAAACTCTCATGTTGCATTTTTGGAAACAACTTGCGGCTCTCATCAGTGAGAAGTGAAGTAGGCCTATAGTTCATTGTTCAAGCTTTGCCTTTTTAAAGAGCAATAAAGGCATTTTCTGTTTCTATTTTAACATGCCTAAGTCTAAAAAAAAAACGAGGTTAAACACAGCAGCGACGGGTCCCCGTGGCTTTTCAGTTTGAACACCCATCATTACCATCAACTGGAAGAAAAGAAAAAACTTTTTGAGTTTCAAACACTTTTCAAACTTGATTCTACCTCACATTCATAATAAAATAAAATAAAATAAAAAACAAGTTGGAAACTCTAAACAGTAGTGGATGTGTTGAATGAGGGTAATTATTAAAGAGCAATGAACTCATGTAGACTGCCCCTGTCAGGCTATGCACCACACTTGTAATTATAAGGCATGATTTGTACTTGATAGATGTTCATTATAGCATGTATCATCGTGACAGCAGGCGTATATGTCCTGTAATTTTGATACGTTGTTCTTTTGCAATGTTACACGTCTTTCTAAACATTTTCTTTTTGTGGTTGAAGTTAAAGTCATTGAAGTTTGTGGTTGAATTAAAGTCATTGTCCAAAGATTATAACCTCTGTGTTAATGCTGCCACCACTTGGAGACTTGATACAGGTGAGTGATAAGACAAAAATGCAAAGCTGAGGCCAGTAGCATAAACCTTTAGCCACCAGGTGGTGTCTTAAAGGCCCACTGAAGTGTCTTCACAGTAGTGTATGGGACACAAACCATCACAAATGCTACAGATTTTTCATTGACTGAAGTACTGTCCCACATTAGGCTAATCATATGTCCCACTTTTTGAAACCACATTTCCGAAAGTGGAACCCTAGGAAATTTGATATTTTTCATCCAAAGTAAAAATATTTTTTAATGGTCAAACATTTCATAAGCAGATTAGGCCAATAGTTGCAGCATTGTTTTGTTTAAAATACATTTATAGGCCTACTTCTTAATATCCAGTTGGTCCAAACTCTGTCAATGACCTTAAGATGGTCTTCTCACAAGATACTTCCTGTTTGATGATTGCTCGACCCTCATATATGACTGGACATTTGAGAGATCATGTTATTTTGATCACATAATACCACAGCGTTGGGTAACCCATAGTTTTACTGGCATTGTATTTATGGGGGACGTACAAACACTAGACCTTAGTTGTCCCACATTAGGCAGTGTCTTACTTTTCGGCAATTCAAGTCAGTTCAATTCACATTTGATACACATTCAATTCAATTCTTTTTTTAAATTAAATTAAATTTATTTTCAATTCAATTCACATTTGAATTCAATTTCCCATTCAATTCAGAATTAATTCACACTTACAAACTCACACACCTATTCGATTCAAACATTTGATTCAATATAATATTTAAATTAGATTCACATTGAAATTCAATTAAACTTCGATTCAATTTATATACGATTCACAATCGATTCACATTCAGTTCAGTTTTGATTCAAGTCACATTCGATTCACATTCAATTCACAATTGATTCAATTAAAATTTGATGCAATTCACATTTGATTCAATTCACATTCAATTCAATTCACATTTAATTAAGATTCAATTAACATTTGATTAAATTCACATTTCATTCACATTCAATTCACATTAAATTCAATTCACATTCATTTCACATTCAATTCACATTTCAATTCAATTATTAAATTAAATTAAATTCAAAAGTATTACTTATTGGATATAATTTACTGATGCCATCTTAGATTTTTCCCTGTTTAAATGCACAAAATGGTAAAGGTCTGATCTAAACGGTCTTAATGCCTGTCTGTCACCATAATACCAGTTTCCTCCTTATCTCCTCCATATCACTCTAAAATCTAGCATTCTGTGAATAATTCAAATGGGTCAAATATATTTCCTGGCCTGTGCCGATTTGCACATATGGTCCTCTGAGTGCACGCAGTGGCGGTTAAAAAAGTTATAACCAGTCTTGAAGAAAATATTTTGATGACTAACTTTTAAGACTAGTCACAGCAGTTTGTGCAACTGGCCACAGGTCTGACCTCTTGAGAGAGACTGTTTGTCGTCAGCAGAGGTCACTAGCACCTACTAATACAAAGGAGGGAAAGGAGGTTTGCTGTGAAATATTTCACACCATTGTCCACCAAATCAAAGTCAGTGTGACCAGTATAAATGTTTTTTTCTCTCTTTTTTTATATTCATGATTAAAATGCATATGAGTAATGAAGTTTTAAGATTTCATTAATTAACATTACTTTTCCAGTTGTAGAAATCACATCAAAAGCTATATATCCAGCTATATATCCAGGTTTCAAGAATAAAAGTTGAGGGGGTGAATTAAAATATTAATTATATATTTTTTTCCATAGGGAAGTCATTGGGGCCCATTAAATGTTTGGTTACCCATATTCTTCAAAATATTTTATTTTGTGTTCAGCAAAGGAAGAAAAATTCATACAGGTTTGGAACAACTTGATGAATTTTAAATTTTTGGTGAACTATCCCTTTAACTTCTGTCTTTTGTAGGCTACAGTACTTGGAGACCATGGTGAATTTCTGTTAGAACTCTGCGTTTCTATTGTCTTGCCACTAGAGGGCGTTGCACAGTCCATCTGCATCGCCATGCTAGTAGGAGGAGGAGGGTATGGTGGATCCTTGAACGCCTGCAAACGTTTCCTGATATTGGGATTCGGCAACTGTGAGTCACTGTTTCCCTAGTTGAGTCTTTGCCTCAACATTTCATCTTTTTGGTTACACTAGTCCATAGCAACGGCTTTGGTGGGGTGTTTATGAATAGAACGATTTGTATGTTCATTCTCAATGCATGACTCAACAAACCTGTAATTTTACTTAAATAGCCTATATCCCAGGGATTTATGTTCTTTAGTTCTGAATTAGTCGTTTGGACTGCAGTAGAAAATGTTTTATGTGTTATATAATATTATGAATTAAAGGTTACAGGTTTTACTAATCACCTTGATGACTTTATAATGCAATCTGAAAATTATATGAATGAATGCTATATCATTTTAAGAAAGTATTAGCAGTGTAATTTGCCCCATAAGTGTATGAGTTCCATGTTGTGTCATGTTTCGGAATGCTGCATGTGTCCCAATTCTCCACCCTTTGGCTTCATGAGTCATGTTCTTACAGAAGTGTAAAACCCCCATCTAATCTGCCCCTGCAAAATTCAACATAATCCGACAAAATCTGCAGGTTTTCCCTCACAATCATTGCAGAAAATGCATCAAACTGTAAAGATTTCACTTGGGCCTGCTCAAGACTTGATCTCTCATCAGTTCCCACAGATTTTTGAGATGGCGCTCAGGGTGGAGAGACATTTACTCTGGGGAATCTCATTGTTATTTTGGAATGCGGTGGTTGTGTGTGATAATGGAATGAAGATGGCAGAGAGAGTCTAAGAGAACATAAAGTGCAGAACAGACAGGCCCAATTCCTGCAGAATTACACTACTGTCTGTGTTCTAACTGTTCAAGTGTCTCTCATAGATTTTAAGTACTGGAATCTACTGGGACTTTTCCACTGATCATGCGCTTATTCCAGGATCGTCTGCGTTTTCCCCCTAGCTTTTTTCCTCATCTGAGTATTCCCCCTAGTTTTTCCTCATCTGAGTTTTCCCCCTAGCTTTTTTGCTCATGCCGCTGTTTCCAGAAGTGTTTCTGTGCACATTGTGATTCAAATAAATATGGCTTTTATTATATATAATATTAGCTTTTACTTTTTGTAATTTTAATCTTTTACCCCTGGTTTCACAGACGAGGCTTAACTAGTCATGGACTAAAATGCATGTTTGAGCTTGTTTAACTAAAAACAACGTGCACTGACATATCTTAAAATATGTCAGCGCCATTGTTTTGTATCAAAATGCACACAAGTAATATTTTTTAAGGCACATTTAGAAAAGTAACTTTTAATCTTGATTAAACTAAGACCTAATCCTGGCTTAATCTAAGCCCCATCTGTGAAGCTTTTTTTTTTTGAAGTTTAACTTAAGTTTAAGTTTTTCTGCTAATATTTATATTTTATATTTTATATATATTTTATATTATTTATATATATTTAAATATATATATATATATATATATATTTTTATATAAATTTTATTTTTTATTTATTTTTTATTTTTTCAAGTGTACAATAACCTGAACTCTATATGCACCACAGGAGTTGATGGGAGGTGACTAGTTAGAAGTTTTTTAAGTGAATCGAAGCACAGCCTTCTTTTCTAAAAATGATTTGTCTCATCCACTCTCTCTCCCTCCTTTTACTAAGACACCTGATTGGATCATTTATTTTTCGTATGTCCACCCCTCCGAAATAAATACCAGGGAGTTACCAGTTTTCAATAGAGGGCTGTTTTCTGTGACCTTCTCTCCTCTTTAAACCTTCTTGCAGCAACAAATGGATGTATTCTGGATTTCTAGGAAGAAAGAATGAGGGATATTTTTCTTAGGCTCATGCGTTTGGATGAGTTGCTCTTCGGTGAGCTAACATTCATTATGTGGAAATATTTTTTTATTTTTCTTTATTTTTTGAATTTGAATTCATTTCTAAATTCATCTCAAATTTCTTGATTTTTTTTTAAATGTGGTTTTATTCTATTCAGTTTGTTTTTATTTAGATTTAATTTATTTCTAGTCAGTATCAAGAAAGAGATTTAATTGACTGTTGTTCAAACTGCTCACCTCACAAGTTACAGATTGTATAATAAAATAAGCCGAGACAATTCTGCAACCACGTGAGATACAGTTAAAGCTCTATTCCCGTGTGTGTTCTCACTGAGTCAGACTTCACTAGCTCCGCCTTCACTTGCTCCTCCTCCTCCTCCTCCTCTCTCGTCCCTAAGAGGCGTGAGTTTCTGCCAGAGTCAGAACAGACACTCTCTCTGCAGTGTTTCAACGGGACACAGAAGCTGTAGGAGCCTTCACTAACACAAACTCTCTCTCTGCTTTACCAGGTCAGTGATTCAGGCATTATGACTTGCAGTTCTGCTGATTGTGAATGGACCCAAATACTGTATATATTTTGTATACATCATTTGTGTTTTTTCATAGTTTTTTTACTAGCATTGTAGAGGACAAGACCTGTTACTGCTGAAAGTGTGTTGAGGGGGAGTGTCACACATGCTGCCTAAGCACATTGCAATGTTTGGAATTACTTCCTCTGTCCAAAACAAACATGTGCTCAGAGCTCCTGTTAAATGGGACTTTGATATGCGTATCTGTGCAAGTTGTCTTTAAAGTGTGTCAAAGAGTGTGTGTGGAAAGTTTGTCCATGATAAGTTACGGTGAATGTTAAAACCCATCTGAGGTTTAGATCTAAAGGTTTAGTCTGTGCTGTGGTTGAGATTTGAACTAAATGTTTATTCTGGGACGTTTGTGCTGAATATATTTGGATGTGATCAGAGACTGGGCGTGGCAGGAAACCGTAAGACACAAAGTGAGGGAGAAGGAAGGGTGGGTGGGTGGGGAGGGAGTACACATGAGAGGGATGGAGTTAATTATTTATTTTTATTTTTTTATATATCTATAAATAAATTGCACTGCAGTATTCGTTTCAAAGTGTCATACTGTGAATATAAGAGATATGACTGAATGTATCACCTTTGAATTATGTCTCTCCTCATTCTTCCTGTACAGTTTCAGGCTAGCAGCAGTAGTTTCAATCAGCAATGGAGACTCCAAGTCAGAAACGAAGCAGCCGCGGAGGGGTGACCAACGTCCTGTCCCCCACCCGCATCTCTCGGCTACAGGAGAAAGATGATCTGTGCAACCTGAACGACCGACTGGCAGTCTACATCGATAAGGTGCGCTCTCTGGAGACGGAGAACGCAGGTCTGCGTATGCGCATCACCGAGTCTGAGACGGAGATCAGTCGGGAGCTGGGCGGCATGAAAGCGGCGTACGAGGCCGAGCTGGCGGATGCCAGGAAGACTCTGGACTCGGTGGCCAGAGAACGAGCCAGACTGCAACTGGAGCTCAGCAAGGTGCGCGAGGACTACAAGGAGCTGAAGGCCAGGTATGTGTGCAGATTATGGTTTATACGTCACCAAATCCATGTTCATCTGCACTTTTTCAAGTTTTATAGCACCCTTTATTTCTTGAGTGAGCAAGTCCTTTAATCGTGGAAACCAGTGCTATTCCAGTGAGTAACTCTCACTGGGTGTTATAGCAGTAGCAATTACTATGACTCATTCCATCCAGAAATCAGAAAGTAATTCCACCAGGTTTAGTTTCTGAACAGTTCGGCTTACTGTCGAAGAAATTGTGACACCAAAGAGCTGCAGACGCTGGCTAATATGAGGGCTTGCCATGTTTTCATCATCCAAGAGATATGTTTAACCCTGAAGGGGAGAACGGGCCCGACCCCTGGCCTCTCAGCCTAGTCCTCAGCTAAATTTAGCTGAACCATGACGGCAGTTTTCGCCACTGAATGTCTGCTTACTGCTCATGTCACTAAGGCTGTGTTTGATGTATTTTTAAGCTGAATTCAATTTAAACTGAATTCAATTATAATAATGGAATTGAACAGAAAACAAATCAACAGTTTAATGCTGTAGTGTACACAAGACTTTTATGCTCACTAAAGCTGTTTATTTAATCAGAAATACTGCAAAATAGGAAAGAAATGCACTGAAATATTGTTACTATGTAAAATAGCTGTTTTCTATTTTAATATATTTTAAAATGTAGTCAAAGCTTAATTTTGAGTATGCAGTCTTTTTCAGTGTCACATGATCCTTTAGAAATCATTCCAATTTGTTGATTTGGTGTTCAAGAAACATTTCTTATTTTAATGGTAAACAGTTGTGCTGCCTATTATTTTTGTGGGAAACATTATGAATATATATATATATATATATATATATATATATATATATATTTTTATTCTATAGTGAATGGAAAGATCAAAAGAACAGCATTTTCTTTTTTTTATCTTTTTTTTTTTCTATAAATTGAATATATCCTTGCTTAACAAAAGTATTCATTTCCTTAAAAACAAACTTTTGAACGGCGGTGGACACAACCACTCGCCGTGTCTGGGTCAGTGTGTAGTACAAAGTGTCCTGCAGCTCAGGTATGTGAGGTGTAAATGTGGGTGTGTTGTGTTGTGTTTGGAATTGGCTGTTGGATTGGCCACCACTCCCTTTACAACAGGTTTAGTTCTGGCTTATTAGTGATTTCACATTTTTATCAATCCTGTATCTTCTGAGGAAAAATGCTTTAACCTTTTACAGTAATTCAAGAAGATGGATAACATCTTTAAAATATATATGTTTTACCAATAAGTATGTAAAAGATGCACTGCTGTTTGAAAGTTTGGGATTGGTAATCAGCATATTAGAGTGATTTCTGAAGGATCATGTGACACTAAAGTCTGGACTAATGATGCTGGAAATGCAACTTTACCAGCACAGGAATAAATTAACTTTTTTAAATGCATTCAAGTATGTGTATTCAAGTATGTGTAATATGTGTGTATATATACAGTATATATACTTTATATATATATATATATATATATATATATATATATATATGTGTGTGTGTGTGTGTGTGTGTGTGTAAATATATGTATATATGCATGTATGTATGTATATATATATATGTATGTGTGTGTGTGTGTGTGTGTGTGTGTGTGTGTGTGTGTGTATATATATATATATATATATATATATATAAAATAGCCATTATATATAATATGGGTCAGATGCATGATATGACAATAGTTATTTTAATGTTATGGCTGAAAACCAATAAATGGCTAATACTAAAATTCTATACTGTTTTGTTTAAATAAATTTAAAAAAGACAATGAAAATTCATAAAATCAATTATTTTAATGCTACAAGTGAATTTAAGTGTAAAAGAAGGACAAATGAACATGAAAAACATACAACAACATAAGCATACAATATTAGTTGATTAAATAAATAAAAAATCTTGAACATTGGATAACCAATATGGTATCAATATATTGTGCATCGCTACTGGAAATTATAGTTTTCAACATGAAATCTATAAATCTTCAATATTAAATGTAAGATGTATTATGTTTTTGTGAGTTTTATTCATTTCAAAGTCAAACATAGTTCAGCAATAACTAATTGCATTATGTAATAGAGGAGATCATCTGAATAAAACTACCGGTAAGACGTAACTGCCATAAAATCATCATGCATTTGTCCTTTGTACTTGATTTTAAAGATATCCAAACTCCATAGAGAAACCTTTTCAAACTATTCAATTCCACTGATTAAAGTTTATGATCCTTATCATTTATTTAGAAGCAATGTAGTATTTGTCATCCAGTCAGTGATAGTTATTATAATCTATTGTTTATCTTGCTGTCTCTATGGTAGTAGACTTATTCAATGCCATGGTTTAGGCAAGAGGTGTGTTCAGACCCATTAAAGGTGTGGTTCAAAGACAAATAGACATCAGTGCCAAAAATGTGCCTTCCCTGAATGATGTGAAACAAGTTGAAAATGTAGGGAAAGGCCTTGTGAGTCATATTCATTCATTTCATAAGGCTTGTGGTTATACACTTGAGGGAAGTCTTCAGATGCAGATGATCTTATTTCAGAGAGTCCCAGGGTTCCAGTAGCCTCACCACTTCCTGTGAGTGTCTATCAATGGGTGAATGCAGATAGATGCGTACACTCTTTGGAGCTGAGCTGTTTGGAAGTGTTTGGTTTCCACAGCAACCATGCGGCCTTGCCAGGGTGTGTGAGGGGTGCTGACTGGACAGAGTGGTGACTCATGAGCTTTAAGTAACTGTGGGGGAAGCACCGTTTACTCTCTCTTCAACCTCTCACCTCAGAAAGAAAGCCATGTTGGAACAGTAGCCTTATTTGATTCCAATGAGTTTGATAGAGGTTTGCAATGCATTACACCAATGTGCTTAGCAGAACTTAGACTTAGAACTCTCCATTAAGGTTTCAGTTAGAAAATTAATGGAGTTATGTACTGTAGCTCTATGGACTATGTGCACGTTAGCATATGCTAGTTCCGGCTGCGAAACCGATATGGGGTGTCTAGTTTCCGGTAGCCTGATGGACGACGTAGAGGATGTATGTTTCTCCAGATGTCTTGAACATTTATGTTCAATGATGCTCACTAAAGCTAATGATTTTCCTCCAGCTCCCCAGAGCAAGAGAGAAGGGGTTTAAATATTACATTTCTCAGTATTTGCATCATTTTGAAGGGAACGTTAAGTCACAACAACATCCATGCTCAGACTGATCTCATGAAATTGCGTATGTATGACATGTATCACGTATTTTTGGCATGCTATCAACACGCATAATCTCTTTTCAGCGTGTTTATGAATACCGCGACTTAACGTTATTATTGTATATATATATATATATATACTGTATATATATATGAAGAGTTCAGATGCAAAAGCCTCTAAATGCCATTTGAAATTTTCTTCTAGAATGATCATTTTTATCAAGCTTGTATATTTAAGTTCAGTGATTTCACTTAAATGGCAATGATAATTACCTATTAATTGTTATTTAAGTGAAATTACTGAACTTAAATATGAGTCACATTTGACGGCGTGTACATATGCGGTACACGTGGAATCACTCGGACATTAATGTTGCCATGCTACGTGCTCAAGCTATGCGATTTGGTAACTGTTATATCTCTCTATACATTATAAAATGCGAAATCATACGTTAGAAAGTGCATTTTCCAGAACAGTTTGTGTTGGCCATTGTTTTGTTTATGATGTTCAGAGGCTATGTTGTTGACAACCACTATCTATATAGAATGTCATATAGATCAGTGTTGACAACCACTATACATGTCATACAGGGAGTAAAGGTATCCGACGTTGGTTCGTTCGTTATCAAGTTAGGCTGTTTAACACATATTAGGCTGTTCACACATATTTCTAAACAGGTCTCCCTTGCAAAATAGGTTCTAAACCCAGGGGCTTCTCCTGGTTAAAGGGTATAATATAATAAATAATTAGTAGCCTAAAAACTTCCTTCTAGTTGTCATGGATACGCAACGCTCCACTCTGTAAAGCGACTGCTTGGGTGCGGTGACAAAATGTGAAATATCGTTTACTTTTCACAATGCAGCAGCGCCTGGCTCCACCCAAATATGAGTGAAAACTGTGTTGGTTGACTTGACAATGAACAAACGAACATAGTTTTAGACAAATATATTTAGATAGCTAAGCTTTAGATAGCCGGTCCACTGATGTAGGATGTAAACAACGGCAACCCGAACCGAAGTACCCAACATCCGCCCTCAAGGCGGAAGTTAGCATTTTTCTCGTGCACAGAGTCAATTGCCACAGGAGAAGTTCCACAAAGAACTTTTTTTTTTATAGTTCTTAATACACTGGTGCTTTAAAATACCCATAAACCTAATATGGTTATGTAAAGAACCTAAAATGTTTTTCAATCTCAAAATAACCTTTTAGCGTAATTCTAAAATGCTATAAAATTTTTGACATTATTGTTTCGAAAATTGACTGGCCAGTCAAGTTCTTGAATGGGGAGTCATGCCGGGTCATGCAGCAGGTACAACTGAGTTTGCGCACATGCTGTGACAGTACATGTGCTTGTGGCTTCTGTTGCGGTTGCAGCATTTGGCTTCTGTGGGCATTATCAGACAGAAGACTGTATTCTGCTGTTTGAACTCTGTTGACAGCTGCAGTGTAGGAGTGAATGACTGAAATGTGGAAAGAGTACAGCTGCAAACAGTGCAGATAAAATACATCTTTCAATTCATACTAAAAGAGAAGCATGTCATCACTTACCTTTCCTTTAAAATGCTGTAAATCCCCTCAGTGTTTTAGACAATACAATGAAACAGTCCAGAGTAGGAACTCTGATGAGTCAGTATTTGTCTAAATTATTCAAAACACCAATCCACTTTTTGCATTTTTAGGTGTGTCCTGAGCCCCCATTCATACGATTATTTTTCAGGCTTGAGTCAGGAAACTAATCTGGGCATTTATCTTCTTAGTCATTCTATTATCAGATTCTGGAGAAAGGAAAGTGCATACTTAAAAAGATTAAGCATTGATGTTTATTCTGGGACGTTGCATTGATCTTGAGTCTTTATCAGTTTTATCACTGTAAAACATTAACAGTGCTGCTCTTTCTCGGAGATGACTGAGATATATTCTTTCCTTTTCACTTTTACTTCCATAGTGCCAAGTCTTTAGGTGAGGGACACCCTTTCCATTTATATATAGGTGTTCCTTGTTGTGGGCATTTCTGGCAATGTGGTCTCTTAAAACACACTGTTCACTCTCTCACGACAAGTTTATATAAGGGGTACTTAAACTAGTTGGGGACCTATTATATAAAATTCACTTTAACATGGTGTTTTGACAATTTAATTAGTGTCAGCAGTGTGTGTACACAACCACCCTATAATGGTAAAAATCACCATAAATCATAATCATCATATCACCATTTTAATCATCATCATCTGCATCATTTTAAGTTAATACCTCAAGGGCAAACAAAAAGTCATTTAACAGCGTTCAAACATGAAAAAAAAAAATCTTCAGTGAGACATTTCCTGCCACTCCCTCCTTCCCTCAGGATGTTCCTAAGACATACGTCTCTATTCCCTCCTTCAGGGAACGAGGTTTACATGTGTAGAGGTTTTCCATTGACTGGCTTACCTGGTTCATATATTATCATTATGGTTAGGAATATATTACGAAGACACTCCACCATGCTAACAGCTTTCAAACATGGTGGTTTGTGCTGTGGGGTTTTATGAACAATCTGCCTCAGAAAGCATAATTATAACTCATGATAATTTCAATTATTTAATGCACTAACTACACTTCACGGCACTCAATCACCCAAAAACCATGGTTAATGAATGTGGTAATTACAACCTTATTTAAGGTTACTTTACTAGTGTTGTCTGTCAAGTTTATGCAAATTATTTTCATTTACTAATGTGAAGTATTTCCCCCTCATCCTCTGGCGTTTTCATTATCAGAGAAAACACATGGCAATGAACAGTTATCATATGCTTCTAATAAGTTTCCTGCACAAGTCACTCATCATGTTTAAAATTAACAATCACCCTGTGGTTATGTCATTCTGAGTTTAATAGTGTCTACGTACCATTAAAATGACACCTAATAAGTCTATTTTTGAGTGTTATTCTTCAGGTGACTGCTGACAATGAGGAAAAACCTTGATCTTTCAGACATTAGAGTTTTGTTGTTTAGTTCTGACTAAAGGAAGGAATAAAATGGGATTTTCGAGCCCGTTCTCATCCTTTAGCGTCATATGTGACGCTATATGCAAAAACGGCGCTATACTACGCACATGGCACCCGTTATCGTTAATATAACACGCGTGTGATGGTTAGGTTTAGGTGTGGGGTAGGGTAGTCTCATATTACGCTTTAGGATTTATGACGCCTTGGGTTCGCGTGTTATATTAACGACAAAGGGTGCCATGTGCGTAGTATAGCGCCGTTTTTGCATATAGCGTCACATATGACGCTAAAGGATGAGAATGCGTTGGATTTTCCTATATTTGGCTATTCTTCTCTTTTCTTAGATCTTATATTATATCATCTTCAGCGGGCACCTGTGTGATTAAACGGCTAGGGACAGATCGAATAGCTGTGTGTTCAGCACACCAAATGCATCTGAATAGAGCCATCTCTCCTTTCCCATTGAGTGTCTCTTTCATTCTGAGAGGAGCAGTCTCATTTTCTCTCTTTCTCTCTCTGTTCTTTTCTTTTTTTGTGATGTGATCACTGCCGTAGGACAGTTCTGTTTCTCCTGCAATCCTGACCTCAACTCTCCTTACTGCCTCATGTTACACTAAAAAGGGGGATGGAGAGAGGATATTTTATCATCACATTTGTTTCATGTTTTTTTTTTTTTTAAAAGCATCTAGGGACATAAATTTAGTTTCTCTGGCATGTATCAAAGCCTTCAAACATTCACTATTTGCGAACATTTTTAGTTAGAGTATAATGCTGCTAGCAAGGGTCCATAAATGTTTCAGATTAGGGATATTCCATTAAACCGGCCCAGTCAAGAAATCTCATGTTGTAAATAATAAGATACAATAAATTGAATAGTCTACTGGTTTCTCTAAAAAGAAAAATGTGCAGTTTTTCTCTTAAGAAGCTACTTTTCATGCATTAAATAATGCAGAATTTATTTGCAAGGACATTTGGTTGTGGGTTTAATTCCCAGGGAACACACATACTTATACACGATACACTGTAAGTTGCTTTAAAAAAAAGTGCTTGCCAAATGTGTTAAATGTCAGTTGGGAATTTGAAGCTTGCTTGCATTGTACACAGCTTTGTTGATTATGCTGAAAGCGATCTAGTTTTGTGACTTGCCTCTTGCTTCCAGTGACATGTGGCTTTCCATTGTCATGAAAATTAGCACAGCTCGTTTTCCTCCTGCTGTGTGTTTGTTCATAATTACATTAATTTATGCTAAATGATTCTCTGTCCAGATCTGGATCTCTAGCCTAGATTATTATTTGTTTTAAATCTAGAACATCTCATATGCATGCACATTCGCAATAATAAATAACAAAATTGTGTGAGGAGTGATTCAAGATGTTTTAAGCTATTGCTTTCTTAGACAGAGTATGTGTCCAGTCTTGTTACTGCATATTTAGAGGTGATTTGAATGGGGGGAGATGTTGAAGCCAGTGTTGTAGTACTCGAGACTGGGACTCGTCTCGGACTCGGTTTTGAGACCATATTTTAATGGTCTTGGTCTTGTCATGGGCTCGTGTCCATTTGGACTCGGAATTGACTCGTACTCGAACATTTTTTTTTTTAGGACTCGGAATTATTCCCGAGTCCACTCGAATTCAATTAAAAATATTTTTCATGATAATAATTTTTCATGATAACAATAATAAAATATTTCTTTAAATTGATTGAAACGCCCAGTGATTGGTGATTTTCTAGTGCGCAACTGTGCATGACAAATTTTAATAAAATTACTTTTAACACCACCTACTATGTGGCCTTTTTACCCTAAACTGATCGTATTTTTTAAACTCTAAGTAAATTCAGTAAAAAAAAAAAAAAGGATTTCTCTAAATAAATAAAAGTAAATTAGGTAATCAACCCTCACTGGTCTCGGTCTCGACTCGGACTCGACCGTCTCTGGTCTCGGACTCAACTCGGACTCGACTCTCTATGGACTCGGTCTTGACTCGGACTCGACTCTCTCTGGTCTCGGTGTCAACTCGGACTCGAGTGAGGTGGTCTCGACTACAACACTGGTTGAAGCTTCTACATTGATCTAGTAGATTTAGTTGTGATGATGGTCATCAAGAAAAAAGGTTTTAAACCTAAAGAGCTGCTCCAGCCTCCAAAATAATGGGCTTATTTTTTTTTTCCCACATACTCGCCTAGATACGCATACATATTTGGGTAGACACACACCTACTTTTGATGACATTTTCAACTCTATATTACAGTCCTTTTTTCCGTAAAATGTCAAATGTAAAATACGCTCACACGGTACACTTCATCCCAAACTCGCATGCAGTGGTGCTTCATTTGGTTGTGGTTGGATCTGGAAAGGCTTTGGACTGAATGACTCATTCGGTTAGTTATGTAATCCCCATCCAAACTCTAAACTAAAGATCAAACATTTTTTTCATTTGCAAGTGATTTGTTGAGAATTCAGATAGAGTTTGTGTGCCGAGATGCTTCCTTGTAAAGCAACACAGCGTAGCTCTGTTCAGACACCAAACCGTTTCTGAAAAGACTAATTTACTTAAGCGTTCATTTGTAAACAAAACATTTGTATACACACGTTTTTTGATCATTCAACAGTGTGAATGTGGATCAGAGATGTTAAAGATACTCTCAATTTGTTACCCTTTTTTAAGAAAAAACATTGTACACTTAAAAAAGTAACATGATGTACACTCACATTTGAGTCCAGTCAGTCATATCGGCTTAATAAAAGCTATTCTATTTATGTTTTTAGCAGTCAAATACCACTTATACTTGGATTGCACCTTTAAAGGGATACTCCACTTTTTTTGGAAATAGGCTCATTTTACAACTCCCCTAGAGTTAAACAGTTGGGTTTTACCGTTTTTGAATCCATTCAGCCAATTTTCTGATATTTGGAAGAATATCAGTAAGCAAACAGTTTCTGGTCTCATTGACTTCCATAGTAGGAAAAAAAATATACTATGGAAGTCAATGTGACCAGAAACTGTCTGGTTACTGATATTCTTCTAAATATCAGAAAATCGTCTGAATGGATTCGAAAACGGTAAAACTCGACTGTTTAACTCTGGGGGAGTCTATTTCCAAAAAAAGTGGAGTATCCCTTTAAGGAATAAGCTTGACATGCTTTACATATTCAGTGCTACTGAAATTACCTGAGCGGATTTTTTTTACAGTAAAGTGCCCAGTTTTTCAAAAATTCAATGTGGTTATGAAAGAGTAAGAATAGTTTCGTTGCACTGTCATGTGACTTATAGCTTGAGGTGATGTTTGCCTTTTGCTAAATCATTAATAAAGGGGAACACTGGCAGAGTAGTACAACACACACTCCATCTCCATCCCATTCTTAACCAAAGGCAGCTGCAAACAGGCAAACGTTATATTAGGAGTACCGGAGATGACAGTGGATCTCGTTATGTTTATTCCATGGAAAAAATGAGTGGAAAACTGTTTAGATTGTTAGGCTGGAGACCCTCCGATGTAGATTATGTTTGAATGGGCTTTTATAAAGAGGGAGGAGAGAGGGTTTCTGTAATTGGTGTTCTGGTGCCGTGTATGAGCCACGGAAGTAAGGGAGAGAGTGAGTCATCGTCGGCTAAATGCAGAGCTGCCACGCTGGCAGAGCCTCAGCCTATCCTCCCTTTTGCGAAGTATGAAAAAAAACGCATATGCATATTCCACATTAGTAGGCATTTATATGTGATCCTAACTCCAAATATAAGAGTGTACACACATTTGTCCATGCAAAAATGAAAGAGGAGGCCTAACTGTGCTCCAATTATGGCCTCCATGATTGTCCCTTCCCAGAATTCCTGAAGAGTCCCTACAAAAAGGCTGTTTCTATTTGAATTTACATTAAAGATGTAATGTAGTGATAATTTGACTAGACAGAGGGATCAGATAAATCATGTAACAGTATTTTACACAGAGGGAATTGCTTTGAGCATCTGTCATGTGCTAATGAATCAGAGCAGGAATAATGCTGTCTTTGTGTTGAGTCCTCCGCTTCAGTCAGTTACAGGAGCTCGTCTGATTGTAGGACCACACCCTTCTCAACCACCATCAGGCTTATACATTTTCATAATCATTTTCCTGAGACTGTTTAACATTACCATGTCGGTTGACTTTGAACAAAAACACCTTCCATGCAAGATGTGATTTTCTTAATCAATGTTTTTGCCGGTTTTAGTTGAATTATTTTCTTTAATTCAAGATATATGCTTCAAAAATTTGTATTTTATACGTAAAAAAACATAAAAAGGTAGATAGATAAAAGATGCGTATACAAAAAGAAAATAAACACACACATATATTAATTTATTATTATAAATTTGAATTAAAGGATTAATATAACTGATAATCATGTCATTTGAGATGTACACTGTAAAAAAAATCTGTAGAAATTACAGTATTACTGGCAGCTGCTTGCCAGTAACTTACTGTAGATTTAAATTATTGTTATTTACTGGCAACAGTTTGTTAAAAGTTAAATGAACATTAAACATTAACAAGTCTATCTTTACAAAATAAAACTAAAATAACAGACTCATGCAAAGCATTCTGGGAAACAAAATCTGAAGGAAAAAAAAAAAAAGAAAAATGTTGATGAAGATTTCTGGTTCCCAGAATGATTTGCATTAGATTGTTATTTTATAGTTTTATTCTGTAAAGACAAAGACTTGTTAATGTTTAATGTTCATTTAACTTTGAACAAACTGTTCCCAGTAAATATACATCAATTAAAATCTACAGTAAGTTACTGGCAAACAGCTGCATAACTACAGCAATTTTTTTTTACAGTGTAGATAAATGATATATTTATCTTTCTTTAAAAACATTCCTTTAAAATATTTTTTTTACAGAAAATGTAGACAAAATATTGATTGGAAAATGATTGTTTGCAATGTCAGTGTTGTGAGTAAATGCAAATGCTGAAAATGTGGACATGCTTATTTATCTATATTTAACTTTTTAATGTAATATTAATGAAATGAGCATATATTTATGTAATTAAAATACATATTAGATAAGCACAAGCCTAGACAATTATTTAAAACTAACAGGCCTCTGGCTATCTGCATCAACCTGCTCACCCTATAATGTTTTAGATATGATTTGAATTGAAAATTGCTCAACCATCTGGAGCAGAAAGTCCTTCAACAGATCTCTTGTATAAAATAACAGGTAGTGTTAGAAGAAGACTTAGACTTATCCCTCAGTTCGAAAAAAAATAAATAAATAAAAATGTTGTAAATATTAATGCCTATACTAGGTCATGTTTAGTCAAGCCTTTCCAAGCTGGAGTAAGTTTGTGTGTAAAGATTTATGTCTTTAGAAGATTTTAATGTTATCCTCAAATTTCAAACCATTACAATGGGCCAATTCTGGTTTTGGAACGGTCTATTTTTAGTCTATCACCATCTTTTTCCTTCTGACCATACGCTTTTCCTTCTGTGTGTTTTATTCTGTTTCCATGGAGACTTCACGGTGGACCTGCAGCTGACGAGAGTGAGTCAGAATCGCCTCAACAATTAAAAAGGAAACGTTTATTCATAGTACAGTGGGAAAATGGGAACCTTTGTTTGAAACATTTCTGTTTTAAGATTGACTCACGTGTGCGTTTCACCTATTAAATGAAAAGTTGAAGTCAAATTAATGTCAAAAGCAGTGAATCGGTGTATTGTGCAGCTGATTGGAGGATGAGGAGGCAGAGGTTGGGCTTTAGTAATAAGGAATTTTTTCTGTATTTCAACCTAGTAAACTTTACTGTTCATTCAGCATATCTGCTGAAATAATAAAGTTGTTGTTGTCAAGTTAGGAAGAAAATGACTTTCAATATTGAGACGTTAAACAGATTCCCTAACAACTTCCTTGATTGTTATACTTATACAGACATATTACAGGCTTAAACTTTGTCGTGTTATAAAACCATAAATGGTAATAAAACGCCTGACTGAAGATATTACTATGTATTTGCATGCCTAAACATTGCTGGTATTCTGTGAACATATATTGATCCTATAGCTAGAGATTGTAGTAAATTCTTTTTGTTTGAGCTAAAAAGATTTTAAAAAAATATTGATTTGACAAGCCCTCCAGCCTTTTATAACATTGATGAAGTGTTGTGAGACTGTGGTTTTACTGTGTGCTTTTTATGGTTTTACAAGTGCTTTGATGAACGCCTATGGTCATTTTTCCTCTCAATACCTCCAGCTGTTGCAGGTGAAGGCTGTCTGTTATATGGTGCTTTTTGTGAGGTGCGTCAAGCTGTAGTTTTAGAATTAAATATAGGTTTAAAGAGACTCTTCAATGACCACAATTCAGAGAATGTCCTTGTAGACTTTCAGTCAGGGCAATTACTTTTAGTCAGGTGATTAAACTGACTATACTTTGCCCTGAAGGTGTTTGTGTTGTGTGCGTGGAAGTCCGCAGCTAAGTTGTGTGGTTTTGGACTTACACTGAGTAATTTCTATCAGTTTTATTTATTCTTATTCTGTGGAAAACGTGTATCTGCGCTTGACTGTAAGCTTTCAAATTGAGGGTTTTGACTCTTTGAGTTTTTTTTTTTTTTTTTTTTTTTTTTTTTTGGAGGGGTATACCCTGTTCATGGTCAACATTTTCTCAAAGTTGGCCACATGTTTCCACATCACTTTGCCATGGTAACTCTACAGCAAACATTTAGAGGGCTTTTTTGTGGGTTTCTTTTTCGTCACAAAAGAGGACAAAGATAGCTGTGATTCATAGAGGAGCTGGTACATTCCTCTCCTCCTCTCTCTCTCTCTCTCTCTCTCTCTCCCTCAACTGGCTCTTATTGTGCCTGAAATGTTTCCACTGTTTCCAAGATGCCAAGCCAAACCCTTTTCCTTTTAGTCTCACACACAGTATACAACCCGGCACACAAAATACACACTTTTTAATGAAACCTACTGGAATTGATGCTTTTATTGAAGTGGTCCAGTTTTCCTACTGCCATACGTAGTTTTATAGTATTTTTCTCAACATATTAGCTGTAATACACTTTATTTTGCAATGGTGTTTCTTTAGCTGCAATCACGCAAAACTGAATTCATTCTGATTTGACTACTTGCAGTGTAACCTTTGACCTGGTTGGTCCAGTCAACAAGGACAACATGTCCCGGCACAGAGGTGACATTAACACGTGTTCTTCTATTGTCCACTTTTAAAAGTGTCTGGTTGGTTGGGCTTCCTGTGGACAGATCCTGGAGATGTTAGGAACAAAAACAGAAAACAAATACCATGACTGAAAAAAAAATTACATTAATATAAAAGATAATAGAAAAAATAACAAACCTATTCTCTTTCAAATGGTACACCACAGGAGGCTCTTAAACCTTGTTTCCTCCAAATGTGGCCTGCTTCACTGTGAATGTGAACATTACTGGACATTTAGTGTGCTGACAGGAATGGGCTGGTTTTTAATTGCCAAATATTCTAAACCGTAGAGATTATGTTTCTGGATGTGCCCACACACTGCTTTCACACCTTTATTGTAACCCACAGAGTCAGGCCCCAGTACATTCTATCCTCTCTCTGTGTCTAGTAAACATTTAATGAGCAGTTTTAGGTAAAAAATAAATAAAACCACATAAACACCATATCCCGCTGAGGAACAACGATTGAAACAGCAAAAATACATCGAGTTGTGAGCTTTTTTTTAAATTTCAGTGACAGATTCCTCAAAAATAGTGATGAATGTGGCCTCAAAAGCCTCTCTGACAAACATCTCGCATAAATCCATAAATGTTCCCTTCTATATATTTTTTATTATATTACACGTACGTTGCTTTCACATACTCATACACATTTTCTTTAGCCTAATAATCATGTTCATGATTGAATAATCATTAAAGGTAAAGTTCACTTTTAAAAAAAACTTTTGCTGAAAATTTACTCACCCCCATGTCATCCAAGATGTCCATGTCATTCTTTCTTCAGTCAAAAAAAAGGTTTTTGATGAAAACATTCCAAGATTTTTCTCCATATAATGGACTTCAGTGGGAACCAAACGGTTCAAGGTCCACAAAAGACACTTTCAGTACAAACTGGAATTTAAACGATTCCAAACGATGAATAAGGGTCTTATCAAGCGAAACGATCGCTCATTTAAAAAAAAAAATGACAAAGTATAAGTTTTATAAGCTCAAATGGTCGCCTTGCTCTGTTCTGTGATGCGCATTCTTGATTGTCCTGTTCAAACCCGTTTATCAAAATGAACGAATCTTTTTTTCGTGTCATTTGGTTAATTCAATGAACAAAATGAACGAATTGACTCGGAAAAAGATTCGTTCATTTTGATGAACTAGTTTCTAACAGGAGAGTCACGAACGCTTATCACAGAACAGAGCAGGGTTTGAGCTTATAAAACTTAAACTTTGTTATTTATTTTATTTTTTTAAATGAGCGAATGTTTCACTTGATAAGACCCTTATTCATCGTCTGGAATCGTTTAAAGCCCTTTGAACAGCTTGCAGTTTGCACTGAAACTGTCTTTTGGACCTTGAATTGTGCATTATATGGAGAAAAATCCTGGAATGTTTTCATCAAAAACCTTAATTTCTTTTCGACTGAAGAAAGAAAGACATTGGCATCTTGGATGACATGGGGGTGAGTAAATTATCAGCAAAAGGTTTTTTTTTTAGTAATAAGTAATAATTCAGATTAGGCCACAAGAGGCTTTTATATCAGTCAGGGCAATTACCTCAAATACATTTAACATTTACATGTTCCCTGGCTCATAAACCGTTTATTGAAAACACTGTATGTGGCTGTAAAGTGGAGAATGTGACCTAACAAAACCTCTGTTGTTGTGAATGGGAAGTTGTTTTAAAAATGTCTCTCAGGAAGGAGGTACGATGGAATGCTCCATAGAGTCGAAGAGAACAGAAAACAAACTCTAGAAGTTAGAAGCTTTCGTAGGTTGAGTTTTAGACTAGTTACAGTTGTAGTCTGAGTGTACATACAAAGTGGAGTTTTGAAGAAGTTTGGGAAAGGTGCTCTAGGGACTGAAGTGTGGTAGAGTTTTAATTGTTTCAAGCCTTGTTTGGTCATCAATCACATGACTAAATTTGGAGCAGCTATTTTACAGGCCTTGTGAAATGTGATCTAGGAATGCGCAGAGAAGAACTTTAAACTTAAACACTTGTTTTGAGAGGCATTTGAGAGACATTTTCTGGCCTTGCCTTATTATCTTTTGTGTTTTAAAACTGCAAACCTAAACCTCACTTTGCCTTAATTCAGTTCATACCATAATAAAATTACCAGTCATCTTTTATTTATTGAAGTGTTTACCATTCTGATTCTATTAAGGATTGTGTGGTTCCTTTCTGAAACTTCGAAATGAACAACCCTGCAATCGTGCACACATGGTTTAAATTCACTGTTGGAGTCCCAACTCCTGCTCTGACTCAGAGAGGGTTTTTAAGGTTATTGTTTACAGATTTAAAAAAAAAACTTTCTTTAGGTACAAAATTCCAGGCAAAACTTGTAGGCTGATGTTCATTTGCCTTTAACTGATAATTCCAGGCTTGCTACATTGCAAACATATTCAGTCAAGTTTATGGATATAAATCAGATTAATATTTTACAGTCTTTGAGCCGTTCTGACAGCCGACAAGATCTGTTTCTATCCTGAGGCGCTTAGGGCCATGGTGCCACGCTAAGTGAAGTTCCTTCCAATTTTCTGAAATATGAGACTTTCAACTCAACCCGCAACATGCATGAATGCATATTATAATCCAACAGTATATATAATCCAATCAGGTAATTGTATTCCTCTGTGTGTCTACATGAAAAAAAATGCTTTAATGTTGTGTTTTTATGACTGTAGGAACAGTAAGAAAGAGGCAGATCTGGAATCGGCTCTGGCCAGGCTTAAGGATCTGGAAGCTCTGCTCAACTCCAAGGATGCGTCTCTTTCCACAGCACTGGGGGAGAAGAGATCACTGGAGGTTGAAGTCAGAGACCTGAAAGCCCAGCTGGCCAAGGTGATGACTACACCCATCAAAGCTTTATATCTAAGGGTTTGGGTGGTGTGGTGCTGTGCTGTGGTCAAAGATCTGGGTTATTTACTTAAAGTTGCAAGTTTAAACCACAAAGATCAATTTATTATTAGGCACTTGAGCAGTTTACTTTTTTAGCCCAGGTTGCTATGGAGGGATTATCTATGTAATGCATACACTAAAATATGTTTTTAAAGGATCTAAAGGAATACTTGCACGCTTATTTAAGGGAATATTATTTAAAGTTCTATTTCACATATATATTTATATTTAGAGGGAAAAATCACATTAAAAACAGGCATATTCATTTGATCAATCATTATTTTTAATCTTTTCCAGTAAATCAATTATAATTGTGTTAATATATATGGGGTTGAATAAAAAATAAAAATGTTTAAAATAAATTAGTATAAAGTACTAATAAAGTAGTTCTTAGAACAAGACAAGTTACACGAGAAGCCAATTGTATTGTGTAATATAAAGAATTGTTCTCTGAAAATATATCTCTGAGAATATACCTTGATTGATTGTTTTAAGCATAAACGACTAAATCATGGGAGATTTCTGCTTTAAAAATGAGAAAATACTTTTAAAATTAAATTCATATATATTTTCTCAAAACAATTTTTTATTTTGTCTTAAGTAAATTTTGTTTAGATCAAGGGACAAAGTTCTTGGGGGCCCCAGTAAGTCTTAAAATTAACATTAACAAATTAAAATTAACAAATTAAATTTACATAATGTAACATTAAAAAAAATAAAATGATATATAATAATAAAAAGATGTACATTATTAAATTGACACTTTATTTTTTGAATTATGTTTATTTATGGTTCTATTACAATAGAAGTATATATCAGCTTAAATTAGGAGGATCTTATTTTCTTAGACAAAACGATTCAAAAGACCTACTGCATTAGATGTTGGTTAAATGTTTACATATTTTTATGACAAGACAAACATGGTAACAGGTTTTCAGTTCATATTTTATATATATAATGCATTGCTTTTTATATATAAGTTAGTAAAGTGAATCTGTGTATTGCAGTTGGAGGGCAGTCATAACGATGCTAAGAAGCAGCTACAGGATGAAATGCTACGACGTGTGGATGCTGAGAACCGAATCCAGACCCTAAAAGAGGAGCTGGAATTCCAGAAGAACATCTACACTGAGGTCTCACTATGAAATGAGGCTCTCCTATGAAAATAATGACACTGTTCTAAGACAAGACCTTCAGGACTTTCTGTACTCTAACCTGATGTCTTTCTACAGGAGCTTCGTGAGTCTAAGCGCAGGTATGAGTCGCGTGTGGTGGAAATCGACAGTGGCCGGCAGCAGGATTTCGAGAGTAAACTGTCTGAAGCTTTGACTGAACTTCGTCGACAACACGAAGAGCAGCTTCGCATCTACAAGGAGGACATTGAGAAGACATACAACTCCAAGGTAATGGAAAAATCAAAGCGAGAACTGCCAAATGACTATAGTATGAGGATCTGTATCTACCCTGGGGCACAGTGTTAAAACATTGAACTGGCCCGCCCTGCATACATATTTGCTGACTGATCCATTGCTAGTCATATTTGTTGAGGTATTTTTATGTATAAAGACATACAGCATATCTGTCAGTTAAATGTCGTCCTGTGTTATTTATGTGTAGCTGGAGAATGCTCGTCACTCGGCTGATAGGAACAGTACTTTGGTGGGAGCCGCCCATGAGGAACTGCAGCAGACACGTTTGAGGATTGAGGGTATGACCTCCCAGCTCACTCAACTGCAGAAACAGGTACACACACACCCACACACATTTTAAAGTCGGCATGAAACGGAAGTTCCAATCTTTTCTTCTTTATTGTGACGTATATCCGAGTGAAATGACTTTTTAAAAGATAAAAGTAGGATTGGACTTTATTTTGTCCATCTAAAATTGATCAGGTCATTGGATTGTTTTGTTTGCTATTGCTGTGATCTCATGTGAGCAATAGGTTGTCCTGCCCTCATCCCACTGATGCCAGTAAACGCATCATCAGAGAAGAGATGTTGTTGCAGGAGGGAGGGGAATCTAGTTAATTAAAGATTACGAGCATACATGAATTTAAAAAAAATTGTCAATTTTGATTTCATGATGACTTTAAGTATTTATTAGTGCTGGCCATTCCTCACACAGGCTGTACATATGGACAGTAACGCTCTAACAATATAACTGCCTGCTAATCACTTTTTAATAACTCTTCCCTCTGAAATGATGTTGCTTACATACAGTAACTTGACGTTCATCCACCTAGCATGTAGTCTCACGGCAAAAGGATAACTTAATAGAAAAATAATAACCTAAATAACCTCAAATGTGTACATTCTAAATGTTTTTAAATTGCTTGGTTCATTAGTTGGCTGCTCGTGATGCGAAGATCCGTGAGTTGGAGGAGTCTCTATCCAGAGAGAGGGACATCATGCGGCGGCGTCTGGAGGAGAAGGATAAAGAGATGGCTGATATGAGGCAGCGCATGCAGCAACAGTTGGACGAGTACCAGGAGCTGCTGGACATCAAGCTCGCACTCGACATGGAGATCAGCGCCTACCGGAAGCTTCTGGAGGGCGAGGAGGAGAGGTGAGAGATATTGGGATATTGCTCACTGCACACATGCAGAAAGCCTGTTCTTCTTTTAGTATAGGTGCTTCTAGTAAATAATTGATCTGCTGTAGATCTTTAGTAAAAAAAAAAAAAAACTGAATAAGTATTGAAAAGTTGATTAAATTATTATTACTTTTTAAATAATTTATTTATTTATTCAAATAGTTTTTTTTTGTATAATGTTTTTTATATTACATTTAGATTAATAAAACCATTTTAATATTTTTATCTTACTTTCAGAAATTATCAATATTAATAAAATACTATACTGACTACTGTATACTGATAGTATACTGAATCTAATTCATTGCATGTTACCATATTTGCTGATTAAATATTGTAAATAAGTTAATTCAAAAATGTATATTTATATATTTATTATTATAATTTATTAATTATATTTATAATATATATATATATATGTATATGGATTGATTTTTTTTAGCTGTCTTGTTAATTTTTATAATTTTTAATAGATGGATGTAAGAAAATGTTTATTTGAAAATATTAATAAAGCAATTTTTAATATATTTATTTGATCTAACTTAGATACAATTACAATTATTATTATAATTTATTCATTATATTTATTATATATATATATATATATAGGGATTGATTTTTTTTTTTAGCTGTCTTGTTAATTTTTATAATATTTAATAGATGGATGTAAGAAAATATGTTTATTTGAAAATATTAATAAAACAATTTTTAATATATTTATTTGATCTAACTTAGATACAAATTTATTTTACTAAATGCAATTTTTAGTTTTACAATTTTTTACATTTAAGACTAAAATCATAAGTAATTTCATGTATCAATATTTGCAGAGTAAAGCCCTCAAATGTAGTAATAGGACATGTTGTGAATGACCGCCTCATGGAATAACTCTCAACCCATCCCACTCTCTCTGTTAAAGGCTGCGCCTCTCCCCGAGTCCCCCTCCTGTCCGTGGGGTGACTGTGACCCGCTCTTCTGGTTCTGGCTCTCACGCCCGTGTGGTCCAAAGCAGCACTAGTCGCACCTCTTCCGGCAGCGCTAAAAAACGACGCTTGAATGATAACGACAGCGATGCCTCCAGCGTGGTCGGTGGAACTGTCACTCGCACACGTGTCTCCCAGCAGGCCTCAGCTAGTGGCCGCGTGACCGTAGACGAAGTTGACATGGAGGGCAAATACGTACGGCTCAGTAACAAGTCCGACCAGGTAAAAAGGAACTTTGGCGCTCAACAAAGAGGAATTAAGTATGATTTACTTTTTATTAAATGAATCTTCTTCCTCCTCCCAGGATCAAACTCTGGGTCACTGGCAGTTAAAGAGGCAGATTGGTTCCGGCACTCCCATCATCTACAAGTTCCCACCAAAATTTAACCTGAAGGCGGGACAGACCGTCACAGTACGTATCGATTTTCAACGTAATGGTCACCTTTAACTTGCATTTAAATTCCTGGCTCACTTCAGTATATCTCTGTTGTCAGATTTGGGCATCGGGAGCTGGAGGAACCCACAACCCTCCTTCTGACCTGGTGTGGAAGACCCAGAACTCATGGGGCAGTGGAGATCTGTTCCAGACTACCCTCATCAGCGCCAGTGGGGAGGTGGGATCATGTTAAACAAACCAACCAGCTTTTTGTATCTGATTTAAGATCGCTAAATGACTAATTTGCTTTTCTCAATTTTCCAGGAAATGGCCATGAGGAAGGTCACACGCACTCTATTCCAGGATGAGGAAGATGAAGAGATGGTACATAGTCACTAGCACATCTCAGTTGATATAGTAATCTCACAATTTTAGCATTATTCTAGTTTTGCCAGGTTTAAATAAAAACATGAGACCTTAGGACAATGTAAGTGCACAACAGAGGCCATTTGTCTCAATTGCAAGTCAAGTCAGACTAAAGCTTTAACATGACTTTTTACCTTAGCCTGACTGAAATCAAACTTTTAAAAGTGTTTGTAAACGCATCTTTCTCACAATATGTGGTGTATATTGTTTACACTTTTGTTAATGGGTTGTTTGGGTGTAGCCATCCAGTGAATCATAGCACTAAAATGAACTGAGAAAGCAGCCATACTTCATTCTCTGATATTCTCCACTCACTGTCTCCACCTGCAGGCCGCCCATAGCACATGCGGGGATAGTGAGTACAATCTCCGCAGCCGTACGGTGCTCTGTGGCTCGTGTGGGCAGCCGTCAGATAGAAACAGCACCTGTGTGTCGGCCAGCTCGGGAGTGTCCAGTGCGTCCCGCTCGTTCACCAGTGGAGGAGGGCTGTCCGAAGCTTTTGTGTCACCATCACATTTCATCGTGAGCAATGACAAACCCAGACAGGTTTGTGTTTTTTTTTCTTCTTCAGTTGCAACAGTATTTTGTGTTGTTTTCTCTCTTTCTGTCTGTTTTTTATTTTTGAAATATTTTATACCTTTTGTATAATAAAAAAAGTTAAATTGATTTGTTAAAATAGATATCATTTTTAGATTTAAAAAAAAAAAAATGTTTTTGTAAATGCTTTTAAGATGATTTTTTTTATTATTAAAGGATGAGTTCACTTTTTTTTAAAAAAAACCCTTTGCTGATAATTTACTCACCCCCGTGTCATCCAAGATGTCCATGTCATTCTTTCTTCAGTCGAAATGAAATTAAGGTTTTTGGTTAAAATTAAGAAATTAAGGTCCAGCATTTTTCTCCATAAAATGGACTTTAATGGGAACCAAACGGTTCAAGGTCCAAAAGACACTTTCAGTACAAACTGCAAACTGTTCAAAGGGCTTTAAATGATTCCAGACGATGAATACGGCTCTTATCAAGCGAAACGATTGATCATTTAATAAATAAATAACAAAGTTTAAGTTTTATAAGCTCAAATGGTTGCCTTGGTCTGTTAGGGTGATACGCGTTCGTGACTCTCCTATTCGAACTCGTTCATAAAAATGAGAGATCGTTTCTCTTGATAAGACCCTTATTCATCATCTGGTGTTGTTTAAAGCCCTTTGAACAGCTTGCAGTTTGCACTGAAACTGTCTTTTGGACCTTGAACCGTTTGGTTCCCGTTGAAGTCCATTATATATATAGCAAAGGTTTTTTTAAAAGTGAACTACTCCTTTAATATACTGCTGTAGGTCATTTAATGTTAATGTAAAACAAAAGCATAATAAATTGTTTACAGCAGTCTTGTTATATTTACATTTCCATCCCTCTCTCTCACTCACTCACTCACTCACTCTCAGGCTGGACCCAAACTTGACAACTGCTCCATTATGTAGAAGAGCTGAGCTGTAGCCACCTATCCGTTAACACAACCCAGGAGGAATTCATCCCACAACTAGTTTCTTTTTTGGATTACATGTCTTATTACATTACATATTTTGTACTTCATTCTTTCTTGTTTTGTATTCATAATCTGCAGGATAGATTTGGCTTTTCTATGGCATAAGGCTTTATATGCTGGCAGCTTGTAGGCTGTAGTTTGCGATTATTATTATGTACAGTGTGTTACTCTAATGTATTTGCATGGTGGCCCGGCAGCAGCTTCAGATTCAGAATAATCGTACTGTACTCAGGGAGAGAGGCGAACAGAGCACTTCACACTCACACCATGAGCTCTCCACGAGAATGCTGTCAGAACGCAACACGCACAGTCAATAAACCCTCTCGATCATGTGGCAAAACTCTCATGGACTATAGTTGTACTGCAGGCTGGTTCTTTAGCTAACATTTAAGGACGGGTTAACTTACAGTGAGTGTCTGTTAATGTAAGATCAGGAAATTAGAGATTTCGTTTTACATTGTTGTCCCAAAAGTTATTTGTCAGTAGGTGTTAAAGTATTTTTCATGCTACCTCTCGCAGTCAGATGGTCAAAATGATGTGCACCGACAAAAGGGAAAAGACAGTCAGAAATTCTATGCTGTTTTGTTACAGTGAGACTCCAGGATATAAAATACATACAGATGCTCTGGATGTAAAACTGCTTTGTACCTTGATACAATTGCTTGCACAGCTGAATAGGTACTGTGTGTCTTTTGGCAGTGCACCTACAAGCTCGAACTAGACTGCAGTATGTTGTGTCTTGTGTAATAAGTGTTTATGGGATGTTTCTGAAAGACTTGAAGCAACTTTAAAACCAATCCAAAGAAAATCAATTTAGCAGTTTGCATTGGCCAAGATGTTGTCAACATTTCAAACAAAAGCTGATTCATTGTTTTAGAAGGAAAACCTTTGAAGTTTACTTGCGGAGAACATATCTGATGTATTATGTTACCCGAAAATCATGTTGTGTTTAAAGTACTGAGTACTAAATGATTGCAGCATTTAAAGAGATGTATTTTTGTTTTCAGCCTTAGAGGCAGAATATTTAAAAATATGCAAAATGACCGCCGTCATTCCCAGCTTTAATGTCCTTTTTTACGGTGGTACTTGAAATGTTTGAGTTTTATCATGTACACTAAAACATTTGTGTTTCTCTATGGAATTGAGTGTTGATTTGCTCTTGTCACTGCTCTCTTACAGTAGATGATCCAGTTCCTCATCTGGACAGCTGTAAGGCTCCAGTAATCTGAGCAGTTTTTTCCTTCACTGCACAGATGTCCAGTCCGTTTAGGGCAATCTGAGAACAAAAGACCTGAAACAAAAATTGGAATAGCTTTCATCATAGGAAATTAGAAGCATAACCGAGCCAACGTACAGCTCTCCAGAAAGAGGACTGGATACTGGATATTGCTTATATTAAACTTTTATTTTATTGCTTAACAAAGCTTTGGGTTTCTAAAAGAAAATTTTGGGATAGCATATCTATTTTTTCTATATATATATATATACACATATACTTACAAATTGTGGTTTTCTATTGCTTAAACAGCCATTAGCGTTATTGTAATAAGCCATTTCTTGATAACTGATAATGGATTGAGGGATTTCAATGGACTGGGTTTCCAATTCAAAAGTTTTCTGTTAGTATACATTTGTATCATCAGACAAAAAGATTTAAAAAAAATCTTTATTTTGAATTATTATTTTTTTTAGTTAGATGGCCAATTTCATGAAGGTTTTGTAAAAAAAAAAAAAGAAAAGAAAAAGTTAAAAAAAATACTGCAGGGCAATGCAGGGAATGTTTTGTTAATTGTTTTGGTCTTTATAAATATAATTTACTGTTTTGTGTGGAATTTTCTTTCCCATAACAAGAGCCTTGTTATAAACGGTGCCTTGAAATGTTTCAGTTAAAACAATAAAACCATTCTGAAGCCATTTTCTGACTTTTGTTTTTATTACCATAAAAGTTAAACATGGATTGAATTTTAATAAGTCTGATTGAATATATTGGTTAATAAAAGCTTACATGTTTAGACCAATATCTACATGTCTTGAATTAAATTCTGGCAAGTGTTGATAGGATACTATTCTCCAAAGACAATTAAACGCTAGTCTAGTAAGTGCGCATGTTCCTGCCCCCACGGCACGGAAATACTATTAAAACTTAATTTTGAAAAAATACTTTTGTATAATAAAATATCTTTATATTAACATGTTTTTCTATTAATGCAATACACTGAATGATAGTCTTCTGTGGTCTCCCAGTGGTTTGCATTATTGGCAGTTTAGTGATAAATGTACACTGTAAAATTTAATGCAAAACGAAAGACAAAATGCTTTGTCAGAAAACATTATTTTTTCTTACATTTCATAAGCTTAGTACCAACTCATTTCCCATCAGTTTATTTTCGTGAATTGGAATGTGTGCAAAGGATTGTGGGTGATCCTAGGCCATTTGGAAGCCTCCAAGGATCCTTCAAATTGAGATGGCCTTCAGCGACATGACGTGGCACGGTGGCAGCCGAGATTTGCAGCCTTCCGTTTCAGAAACATGGGTTTAGGGGTCAGTCTTTGGTGTAGGCAATAAGTACTGTGATTGACATGACCAATTAAATCTTAAGAATTTGCTGCAGGCAGTCGGTTACATAAACCTAAGGCTTACAAGTTAGACATAGGGGCCTATAATGCGACCGATTAGTATAGACCAAAACTAGACAATTTTTCAGCAGAAATAATCAGTCAAATTTGCGAGTCCGTTCAGTTCAATGGCATTGTTTATGTTCTGTGCCTCCAAAATGGCCGACTTCCGGATTGATGACGGGTTATGCAACCGGCCCGTCACCGTGGGGCGATCACGCGAGAACAGTCACTTCTCTCAGGAGTTTCACAACTATCACGTTTCATGGCGTGCTGAGTGTGGTGCTGAGCAGGCTTTAACAGTTGGTCGGAAGTGATGGTTTAGTGTTTGAAATATTAGTGTTATTTCCCTCACACGCCTATTGCTTAGCTTCTGAAAATATATAACTTATTCATCAACTGGGGTCGTATGGATTTTCATCGCATCCTTTTTGCATGGTTTTTGAAGCGTCAACTATGAAGGACCTGCACTTCCACACAGAGATGGATTATTTGGTGTTCCACAGAAGGATCAGGGACAGCATTAGGGTGAGTAAATGAGAGAATTTTTTGTTTTTGGTCACAGATATGCCTAATGAATTACATGACAAGTTGTGCATGGAAAGTTTGATTTTATTTACACTATTTACAGTTCTTGTGGTTGAATTCAACTGACATTCATAAAAAATGTTCCCAACACTGTATATTATAAACTTATGTGAAGCTTGTTCTGTAGCTGTTCAAAATTATATTGTCATTTACACCCTGATTTCCAGACTAGATAAGACACATGAATAGCATTTAAAAACAGATATTGATATTGAGCATTTAACCTTTTAATGTCCAGATATTTTCTAGAAAGTCTTAATGTGAACATCTTTTAAATGAGCATATGTGTTAGTTCTTTTGCTTTTTTTCACATAAGACGTTCACAAATCTTTATATAGTAATTCCTACGAGTCACTAAATGGCATCCAGCAAGTTGTCAAAATCTCTTTCTAAGGTTGTCTATTTTGTATGCCAGTAGTTTAGCCACTGGGAAATATTGTCAGATGGAAAAAGAGTGATACAGTCTTTGGCAACATTGTTTTCTACAGGCTTGAATGGGCTAAGTGCCTTTAAAGAAGATATTTTTCTCCATGGACATTCAGCTGTTAGTGTTGTCCAGGACCAGTAGATAGCACTGTTGCACAGTTTTGGTCACATCCATCCATATATCCATTCATCTGTGGTGGGCAGTTTTTGTAATTCATTATTCAGCTTGTAACGCAGACAGCTGTCTTTGGCAGTGATTTCAGAGAAACAAAGTCTTCAAGTTATTTTCAAGGCGATCAACGGGGCAGTCTCCGTGGCGATGGGGAGGGTGGTCTTCGCACTGGTGGCAGATCATAATGCCCGGGAATGTGGCTGTTGATGGGCAGATCATAATGATTCTGAGGTTCCTGTTCCACAACGTTGCCAAGGGAACAATGTTCTGTAATACAGTGAACAAACACATTTCACACCAGATGTGATGCATGACACATCAAGAAAAAAAGCCACATTCTCGTGTGCCCATATGGCAAAATATGCAAAACTTTCGAAGCAATATTGTTAATATATATTTAAAAATAAATTTGCATATAATTTGAGACATTTTAGTTACCTGTATTTCCTCACATATTTTGACCATCTGCTATTAATTTTCAATTTAGACAGTCCAATTTATATTTAGCCCAAAAATATTTTGTAAGACTGGGAATGTATTTCCATGCCCCTTAAAGTACATTTTGGCAAAGTTTAAGCAAAATACATCTTCAATTTGAAAAATAAATTTCCCAGCTATACTATACAGCATATATTGCAATATCGAGTCCTCTCAAGTCCTCCAGAACAGACAGTAATATCCAGTTTCTTTTAATAAAAATAAATACCTCTGCATGACAGAGTGGAGGGAGCCATGACTGGTGGACTGATTTCAGTGTAGGATCTTTCACGAGACACTGCAGACTTCATCTCCATGTAGCTGCTCTCTGGAGGACATGGTGGCAGGCCGGGCAGATCTTTGATGGTGGCATATGGGTTCTCACTGTTCAGAGAGCTGCTACTCACTGCCACACAGGAGTCTTTCAACTCTGCAACCACAACAGGGTGTTAGACACAATTAAACAAGATATATAGATTATAGAAGAAGAATATCTGGGGGACTTTTACCTTTGTTGTAGTGCTTCCCAAGTGTAGCACTATAGCTGTAACTTCGATCAATCCCAAAAGCCCCTGAAAACACAATAAGACCACATCCAATTTACTCAGACAGACAGCATGCACAACACAAAACACAATAGTGCAGGAATACGGGGATATTGTTTTCCAGTATCCATTACCTGTATCTTTGGGTGGCTCCTGGTGTTTCCAGCCTGGAGGAAGAGTAGCATTAGTCTCAGCCACAAACAGACCTCTCCTCTCCCTCTCCATGTTCTTCAGACTGCAGAACAGCTGGTTGTTGGTGTTCTGTCAAAGCATGAAACACAAATGAAGGTCATTCTTGTTGTATGTGCAAAATCTAGCTTGCAAATACTGTACTTCATATAAGAAAACAAATTGTTTTGCTTTGTTTCAAAAACAGACAATGATTGCTAAAAATTTGTTTTAAAATACATACTGCACAACAGCGCACTACTGCTGACATAATTATGGCATAATTATTACTTTTAATCTCATTATGACTGTCATAACTTTGACTTTTTATCTCATAATTTCGACTTTTTATCTCATGATGATGACTGTATCCTATCATTAGCATCTACCCAAGCATGATTCTTTCTTGTGGAAAATAGACTTCCATGAATTCTGTTTAAAAATGTAAACCCGTTCTGGTTCATTCATCTCATTGCAAATCAAGTGGACTGCATTCTCTGATACAGCATTGTATACTGAACATTTTAGTGTTAAGCTTATGTATTTTTTAGCAGACTTGCTGTACAAACAGGCCATTTGTCACAGAGCCAGCAATATTCATAGTATAGATAGTGTATTCAGAACATAGCCGTAGTAATACCTTGATGGCTCTGTCTTGGTTGTTGGGCAGGTGTGGCAGTGGAGGTCTGTTTTGAGACAGTGTGTGGTAACTCGGGTTTGAGTAATAGTGATGGTAGCTGTGTGGAACATCTACAAGAAAAATGCAAATCTCACATAAAATACCATGTTTAAAGAGCACCTATCATGGATTTTTGAAAATGACTGTTCATATAGTGTGGAATATAGCTCTAAGGGAATGAAAACATCCTGCAAAGATTTATATCTGAAAGTGCACCGTATATAGTTATTGTCTTTCAAAAGTGAGAGTCGACTCTGAGTCAATGAAATGAATTGTTTTTGAAACGAGTCATTATCTGTTACATCGTGACGTAGAGAGGTCATTGGCCACTCCCAACAACTGCGCGCACATACGGAAGTGTAAACTTGAAGTGTAAACTTGAAGTGACGTCTAGAACACATTCAAATACTTCAGCTGAATCGCATCATGTCGAGAAGACGCTGTGTTCTACATTGCAAAGACAGTTCAGCCACTTGTTTCCATTGTCCAGGGACGAGCATGTGAAGAATCAGTGGTCAGAGTTCATATTTGCAACGAGTAATATTTGCAATCCAGTGTATATGGAGCAGGTTCGTCTTCCTCCGAATCACAATCTGTAAGTAATATTAATAATGTTTGCTGTTATGTTTTCTGTAGCATGCACAATATAGTTATATTGTGTTGTGTACACTCCACGCAGCTTCTAAGCGGGGTAAAGTTAGTTTTGTTTTTGTTATTCACCAGACATTCTTTGAAAAATGGCAATTACCTCCTAAACGACTTAGCCAAATATGACTTCGCTCTATATAATAAGCACTGTCCTTCAAAAGCCGCCGCAATGTGAGTTTCGCCGGGAAAGCTCGCTTTTGACGGAGACGCGAGTAAGGGACCGTGTGGAAAGTGCACTTTTCTGACGCGTTTGTTCAAACACTACAATTTTCAACACTTGACAAGCTGTAATCCTGGTTATGGGTGTTCCGTTGCCGACAATCTCTGCCTACGTTTACCAATAACAACTAACTGGGTCATTTGACCAATCGCCGCAGATTCGCGTCACTCAAAGGAGGTGTTTGGGAAAATGAATCGTCGAACAAATCATTTGGGAGTCGTTGAGCAAATCGGGTAAAAATAAATGCATATTATAAGACAAATAAAGTGTTTTTTATCCTTGCATGCACGTTGAACTGTTTTTAGGAACTCCCAAAACAAAAATAGGAACATTTCAAATAAATAACTACAAATAACTAATGTTAGGGAAATCTGTTAATGTTTTGTTGCGCTTTTCTGAAGAAAAAAAAAAATATATATATTGGCCGATATATCGGAATATTGGATTTTAAAACCAACAAATATTTGTATCAGTATCGGCCTTCAAAATCCTTTATCGGTCAGGCTCTAGAAAGTATCAGAAACTCCTGTAGCTCACCTGGTACAGCATACTCTGAACTGACTGTGCGGGTTGAGGAGAAAGACACAACGGGTGTGTTGCTCTGTTTGTCCTGCTGTCTGCGCCGATATAATAGCAGAACAGCCAACAGGAGCACAACCAGAATCACCAGCACCACAATGCCTGCGATCGCACCCCACGAGTCCCTTTCCACTGGAGAAACAGGCACCATCATACTCAGCTCCTTTTCTGAAAAACAAACAACCGTTTCCATTGACAATCTCAACATAACCAAAACAAATAAATGTGAGTTCCTAACTCAAATGGTTTGTAGGCTGCTTTTAATACCTGGTTTGCAGTCCTCGCCTGGTCCAGGTACACATATACAGTCTCCAGTGTGAGGATCGCAGGAATGGTTTGGGGGACACGAGCAGGTCTGAGCACAGTTACTGCCGAACTTCCCAGTCTGACACACTGCAAAGACAAACATTTGGCAAATGTTTGAAGAACTTGTAGAGTTTGAGAGACATACAGAACCTGGTCCAGGAATAAAAATGTATTTTAAGCTGAGAATCGCAAAATGAGTTATTTCTTCCGAAAGCACATCCAGGAAATCTGGCGAATAGTCTTTTGAGGAGAATTGACTCTAATATTCAACTTCAACGTAATCATTCTAATATGCTGCGCAAAGTCATTTACTTACTCAGTATTTTTGTTTTGTTTCCAGCTAAAAATATCTGAACAGTCTTAAATCAAGATAAATTTACTTGAGTTGTATTTTCTGACAACAGTTTTAAACATAAGTAAGGTTTATGCTTAAACCAAGAAAAAATACTGCCAATGGGGTAAGAACAATCAACCTAATTCAAAGAGAAAATGTTTCCTTAATTTTAAGAAACTTTTAGAAAATATAATTTTTGCATCAGATCTGGACATCTGAAATTGCGTACGTATGACACTCCAATTCGTATTTCCATTTTTGCTGTGCTATCAACACGCATAATCGTTTTTTTAGCGTGTTTATTAATGCAGTTGACTTAATGTTACATTAGCCTACTGTATATAAATATATGACCTACCCCGTCCCTAAACCTACCCGTCACTGGGGTTAATAGCATTTATGAGTCTTCCCCTACCATCCTAGGAAAAAAAAAATATAGCTCCCCAGATATAGATCTATATTTTGCTTCGTTTCGCTCAGACATTTAACGGCGTGTACATACTGTAGACGCGGAAACACTCAGACGTTTAACGGACATAGTGGCGTATATGTTTACGCAAAGTCGTGATGCCATGTTGCAAATCCAGTGAAATCAAATTTATCATAGACAAAGTCTGTTGTCCAGAAACTCACATAAAGAGCAGTCCGGTCCAGTCCATCCAGTGGGACAGTGGCACAAACCATCCTGGTGGTGACATGTTGCATTGTTGGTGCATCTGCACACATTGCTACAATGGCTTCCATACTGACCAGTGGGGCAGGCTAGAATTAAGACATAAAAAGAAATGTCACCCTCGTGTCATTTCAAATTTTTATGCAGTTATTTTATTAACATTATTTTGTTTATTTTTGGTGAATAATGACTTACATTGGCAACTTTTATGGTTGTAGTTTTTTGGCAGTTTATGGAGCTTGACATAAGGTCACTATGAACTGTAATTGTATGAAGAATTTGAGTGCGTATCCGTATATCTAACCTTGATCACACAGTTGTCCGATATATCCAGGCAGACACAAACAATCGCCTGTAATGTGATGGCAGGACAAGGCATGTACACATTTCGGGCATTTACGACTGCACCTCTCTCCGAATAGACCAGCACTGCACACTACAGAGAAAAGAAGGGAGCACTCTCTAAACCAGCTCGAATGTGACCTGAACTCTCAGAGACACAAGGATAACTGTGTGCTTAGCTTACTGTGTTGACACTGAGCTCCCCAGAATCCGGGTTTGCACAGGCAGATTCCGGTATGTGCCTGACAGGTGGCGCTGTTGAGGCAGGAGCAGGTCAGGTTGCACTGAAGGCCCCACGTTCCCTCTGGACACTGCTGTGTACAGCGCAGACCTGCAGAAAAATAACAAACTCTTTTGTGCCGTTTAAGGTGTAATGCTCTATTTTAAAAGCTTGGGAAAAAGTTTAATAAGTTTCACACTTGATCCTAATTTTCTTAGAACTGAAAATACACAAAACTGATAACACACTTCAACCATTTTCTACAACAAAAAATTAACTTATTACTTATGTTTGGGATCTAAGATATATTTGATACACTGATAAATACAAAGCCCTACACGACATGCAGACAAAAATATATATAATGTATTGTGGCCACAAATTAAGTATTCATTCTCACGTTTTAGTAAATCGTAGCCACATTGAACTCTTCCCTCGTTTTAGCTAAATTTAAAAAAAGTGAACAAATTACTACACTGTGTGCGCATGATTTGCTTAAAACAAGGGAACGAATTAAAAAGTGCTGATGTATTAGTAAGTCATGGAAACAAATTGTTCATTCATGGCCACGATGTTCATTTTTAGATATTGAATAGCGCAAACTGCACACAATACTCCATCCAATAATGCAATGCACTTGGCCTTTTCCAGAGCAATGTGATTTTTATTTTCTGCTTGACTTGTTATTCGATCAACTAAAAGCTGCTATTGATTTAAACTTTTGATCACTGCTGTGTACTATTTATTAGGCCGTAATTATAAACGTGAATGTGAAGTCCTACCTGTCCAACCAGGTAAACACAGACACTGGCCAGTAACACTCTCACATCCTTCATCATGCAGACAGTCACATTGGTGACGACAGCCTAGGCCGAACATCCCGCTCTGTTCAAACCAGAATGGAAATACTGATTCAGAACGATCAAGTTACTCTGACTCTGCCCAGTAGGATTACTCAGCTCTAACAAAATTACTACTTTTTAGTAATTTAAATGGTGGTCATGCAACATATATCATTCATGAGAGTGTTATGCATTTGCCATCCGGTTAATAACTTATGCTGATGGTGTAAAAATGACTGCAGCTGATTTAGGAGACAGATATGCTGAACCGACAACAACACAGAAGTCAAATCCAGTTCATGGGAGGAAAAAGTGTGACTTAAGCTAAACTGCCTGCATCTCCTGAACTGGTTGTTGTAAATTAAACACATATGTGCACTGTATGCTAAAGCAGATATTTGAGTTACCGGACAGGCCTCGTCACAGGTAGCTCCTCTCCAGCCTGCAGTGCACTTGCAAGAACCATCGGCAGGGTGGCAAGATGCTCCATTTGCACACTGGCAGGTGAAGTTGCAGCCGGGACCCCATGTGCCCTCTGAACATGCGATGGAACAGTCATGTCCTCTCCACCCTTAACACACACAGTTAGTGTAACATTGTTCTCACTTCTCCCATCAGACAGTCAATATTACTTAAGAGGAGAGGCTAAGGAAACAAATATATTTAATATGATTTTTATTGTACTATATTTTTAAATGTAATTGATTTCAAAGCTGAATTTTCAATTTTCCATTACTCCAAGCTTCAGAGTTACATGATCCGTCAGAAATCATTCTAATACACTGATTTGGAACATTTCTTATTTTTATCTAAGCTGAATATTTTTGTGGAAACTGAGATTATTATTATTATTAAATTATCTGTAAATTACTGTAAATTAGCCTAAGGCTAACTCTGGTGTAATGCATCAAATGTTTACATTTATGTTATTAATTGCACATGGTCCCTTTTAAATAAAAATCAATCCAATCCAATTATTATTGGATAAAGTAAAAAGTTCAAAAGCATTTAGTTCAAACAGCAAAAGTTCAAAGAATTTATTTGAAATAGAAATCTTTTGTGACATTTATAAGTGTCACTTTTTATCAGTTTAATGTTTGTTTTTTTTGCAGAGTAAAAGTATTAATTTCTGAAGTGCATATATATAAATATATATGCATAAATAACATGATAAAGATCAAGAGGGCATTTGTAATGCAGTATTTCTCAGCATTATTCCCTTCATTTTGTCTGTTCATTAATTATAGACTCATTTACTCACTCTCTAATGCTCTAAATTCATTGACCAAGTGTTTTGCCAATTCTTTCTTTTAATGTGTAGTGTGCCAAAACTCACCTTCCTTACAGAAACATGTTCCATCAATGGGAGAGCAGGCTATAGAGTTTACACAGGTACAAGGAGACAAGCAGCCTTTCCCATAGAAACCATCCTCACAGAGCTTCTCGCAGTGCAATCCCTACCCACACACACACACATAGGAAAGGAATATTAAATGCCTGATATGGCATTAGTTACCTGTATTGTGAGTTATTGCAGAAGTTTTTTTTTTTTTTGACCATGTCTGTCCCACTCACCGTATATCCGGGCGCACAGTGGCACTGGCCGTTCACCGTGTCACACACCCCTCCATTCACACAGAGGCAGGGCTCCAGGCAACCGTTACCATAGTAACCATTTGCACAGGTTTCATTACAGTACAGCCCCGCCCAACCAGGCTGACAGGTACACTCCCCCTTCAGAGGGTGACAGCTGTAACATCCACGACACAAAACATATGAAGCTAGTCATTTTTTTGTTATCAAAATAGCATTTGATGGTCAAATAGCGAGTCTTTCTTCTCTGCAGTTCTGTTATTGTCAAGTATTCAATTAGTTAATTGAAATATATATGAAATAAAAATTATTAGATTAAAACTCAAAGAAAATAAGAAGCATTTGGTGGCCAGCTGAAACAAGTCTAACTGAACTAAAAATAAAACTATTTAAAAATGAATAAAATATAAAAGCACATAAAACAATTACTAAAAATTATACTAAAAGTAAAATGAAAACGGGCTCTGAGAACAAAGATGGATGTAGTTTTTTAGTAGTAGTTGTATTCACACTGGCAATTGTCAGTAAGAGACATGGAAGCACAAAGCACACCTGAGAGTGTTTTGTGAGTTGCAGAGGCAGCTGTGTTCGCAGTGCATGCCGTAGGCCCCGTCAGGACACATCCTGTGATCACAGCGCGGACCCTTAAACCCCGGCTCACACAGACACCCACCGTGGATGTTATAGCAGCGGGCTCCATTAGCACAGTCACACACACCCTTACAGTCCTCGCCGTACGTACCCACTGCACACTCCTCGTTACACCTTCACAGGAGACACTCAGTGAACAAATCATAGAACCATGCTCAAATAACTAGCAGTGGATACTTTTTTGGACTTTTACAGCTTTTCTAGATTACCGAATATTTTGAACGGCCAAATACAATCAATGAGTTTATATAATCAACTGCATTGTTAAATGTAGATAAAATTAGAGATTTATATTATTTATTTGATAATAGAATTTTATTGATGATATTTTATTTTGTATTATATGAATATTATTTTTGACATTATTTTTATTAATGTAAGATTCTTAAAAAAAATGTATTACAGGGAGAAACTGTGTTCAAGGACACTTAAAGGAATAGTTCACTTAAAAATGAAAATTTTGTAATCATTTAGGCCAACTCACCCTCAAGTTGTTTCAAACCTGTTTGAATTTGTTTCTTCTGCTGAACACAAAGGAAGATATTTTGAAGAATGTCGGTAACCAGACAGTTGATGGGCACCATTGACTTCCATAATATTTTTTTTCCTACAATTGAAGTCAATGGGGTACATCAACTGTCTGGTTCCCGAATCCTGACATTCTTCAAAATATCTTCCTTTGTTTTCAGCAGAAGAAAGAAAATCAAACAGGTTTGAAACAACTTGAGGGTGAGTAAATGATTACAGCATTTTCATTTTTAAGTGAACTTTAAGACACTTTTCCACCATCGATCCGAACAGTTCTAAGAATGATATTAGGAGCGGTTCCGTTTATATTTCCACTTGAGCTTGGTTCGGCAAAGCACAATTACAAACCTTTCTCTGACCAGAATTCTCAGCACAGTTGGCTAAATAAGGTGTGTGGAAAGATGCGTGTAGTGATGTCCCACTCACGATTGGTGGCTTGTCTTTTGCCTGGCTAGGAGTTTCTCTGTAGCTGGCCAAGCATACTATTTGAGTGAAGTTAAAAATAAAATTAAAAGAAGTATCTGATCATCCTGTATAACACGGACTCTATTTACCTCATATCATCTGTAAACTGTTGCCTTACCAAGAAAACAACTGACGCATTTGTATTACATTCCATAGAGCCGTTATCAGCCCCACAGGGGAAAATGAAACCATATCCGTACCGGCTGAGCTGGATCGGCACAGATTGGAACGGTTAAGCAGTTAGAACGGTTTGTCCTGACAGTGGAAAAGTGGCTTTACACAGTATGGCTTGATTCTTAAGGGCCTCAAGGGATCTGTAAACTAAATACATTTTAATTTACGGTACATAAGCTATAAAAGCTATCACCGTTGCTGGAATAATACATGTTCTTAGTATAATCTGAGAGTACATTATACAGACCTTTCTCCAGTATAGCCTGCATCACACTGACATTGGCCTGTTTCTGGATCACAGTGACCTCCATTATGGCACAAACATTCTTTAGCACAGTTTGAACCAAAACGGCCCGGTGGACACCGCTCAGTACACACTGCACCCTGAAACAGAGATAGAGAGAGGCTGAAAATGCATGACCACCAAAGAATAAAACAAAACAAAACCAAGACATATTTCTCACCATCCAGCCGGGTGGACACAAACACACCCCTCTTCCCTGGCAGATGCCTCCATTCTGACATGGACAGCGTGCAGGACAGCGCCTTTTACACGACTCCTCGCACCTGAGAGGCAGAGACACCTTAGTAAATCACTGTGATTTTTTTAAAAAATACTCTACTCCCTGAAATTTTCCATCTGAAAGGTAAACGCCAACAAATTATATGCAATAAGATCAGCTGCAAAAATAACTGTGTCCATGCCTTTTCAGTGCAAATTTTTGCACTGGTTTGCGCTGGCGCAAGCTGTTAGTAAATCTGGCCCCAGGAATACAAATGTACAGTATATGATGCAAGGTTATGATATAAAGTCTGCAAAATGTTTTAATATGAAAATAATGTGAATAGAAATATGCATAGACTTATGTGACTAAATTTAGCATTTGCAATCCCACCATAATATAAAGAGAGCAGAAAGAAAGCACATTATTTTTCTAAAGTACGTCCTGTACTTACAGAGTTCCAGTAAATCCATCTCTGCACACACACTCTCCAGTGGTTTTATTGCAGAATCCTCCTGTTCCACACTGGCACTGCTGCAGACAGCCCTGACCAAACGACTTTGCAGGACAGGGGTCCTAACAGGAAGAAAATGCGTTTAATTAAAATCATTCAACTTTTAATATAATGTATGTTGTAACTTTATCTTTTTGCATCATATATATCGTCTACCAAATCACACAGTTACTATTTTCATATTAATATGGTATTCAATAATATAAGCCACGTTTCCACCACAATTACCAGGAACTATTTGTCCCAGGAACTTTTTTCCCCCCCAGACCGCTTGCTTACTGCGTTTACACCGCGTACTAAAGTACCGGTCCGGGGCGGGAAGATTATGTAGTGACGTTGAACTGCGTGCGACTGCTCTTCCTAGCCTGCACGTTTGTTTTGAGTTTTGTATGGAGGAGATTCAAGCTTTGCTGCTTGTGTGTGCAATTGGTTTACTAACGAGGTAATTAACAAAACGGCAGAAAAGAGACAAGCACCCAAAGCGTATTCAGAAAGCTCGTTTACGTTTGTTATCAGCGGACATTGACCGTGAGATGGATGGGACGAACGCGTGCCATCGGGCAGAAAGAATTGCGTGGTGAGTACCAATCAGCATGTTCAGCACACAAGTCCCACCCCGAAAGTTCCTGAACTCTGAAAAAGTACCACCTCGCCAGCAGGGACTTTCTGGGGGGGAAATTTTAACCCGGAACTTCATTTAGACCCTGGTTCCTGCGGTGTAAACACACGAGTACCACCCCAAAGTTCCTAGTTCCTGGGGAAAGTTCCTGCGGTGGAAACACGGCTATAGTTGACTTGAATAAAACCAGTTTATTATATACAGGTTACCATCTCAAGGTCAAAAAAGAGGCTGTTTGTGTCGCCCTACCTGGCAGTGTTCCCCAGTGTATCCGGCTGGGCACTGACAGGTTCCAGTAAGAACGTTACACTCTCCCCCGTTCTGGCACTCACAGAGTCGCATGCAGCCTGTACCCCAATGCTGGGCGTCACATGCTAAACACAAGCACAAATTTAGCTAAATCTGAGATATCAGCAAAGCATATTATAAAGTCTGTTCAAATTTCTTGGAGGTTTTCTTATTGTCTTAAGGTGGTCTGAGGAAATCCCTGGCATCCCAGAGTATCCCTGGCATTTAGAGCATAACAAATCGATAGCGTGATTGACCAGAGAATTTGTACGGAGCTCACCAAAAGGAATGAGTATCAAATGGGAAATTTAACAGATGGAGTTTGGCCGGACCTCAGAGAGAGCTCAGGCCAACGCTCACACAGGGATTGGATTTCGGTCATGACACAACCTAAACTGATGACTCGTACCCTTTACGGGTCAAGAAGAGGAATCCATCACAGACATACACAGGCATGCACACACACACACACTGTCTGGTTTACTATCTTTGTCAGGACTCTCCATAGGCGTAATGGTTTTTATACTGTACAAACTGCATATTCTATCCCCTTACACTGCCCCTATCCCTAAACCTAAAAATCACAGGAAACATTCTGTATTTTTACATTGAAAAAACATAATAATTCTGTATGATTTATAAGCGTGTTTACTGTTTACCCATGGGGACCTCAATTTAGGTCCCCACAACAAGTGACACAAGTCCCCACCAGGATAGAAAAACATGTACACACACACAGGACGAAGAGCTTAAACTTTTTCTTGAACTTAAGGGATATTAACTTAAAGGGGTAGTTCACCTAAAAATGTAAATTATGTCAGTAATTACTCCCGTACAACACAGAAGCGCTGCGCAGTTAAACGTGAACTAACTCGAAGCCCACTGAGAAGGAAATGATTTGTGTTTTTTTGCACACAAAAGGTATTCTTGTCACTTGATAAACATAAGATTGAGCCACTGTAGTTACTGGACTATTTTAATGATGTATTTAATAACTTTTCTAGGCCGACAAGTTTCAATCCCTTAGAGGCCTGTGAGGGAGTGAGACAGCTCTCAGATTTAATCAAAATATATCTTAATTTGTGTTCCGAAGATGAAAGAAAGTCTTAAGGAGGGTAGAACAACATGAGGGTGAGTAATTACTGACAGATTTTTAATTTTTCGGTGAACTATATCTTTAAAGCGATTATTAATCAGCATGGATTAGTTCAATTGTCTTCCACAAATACTTCTTAACTTCTGTATTTCATTGAATTGCAATGTTTTCTTTCTATTTTGATTTAAATATATACTTCTTTATATATATAATATATATATATATATATATATATATATACTACCATTCAAAAGTTGGAGTCTTTTATTAAGTATTTCAAAGGCTTTAAAACAAAATGTCAAAAAGCTGCATAGATTTAATCAAATATAAAGTACCAAAATACTACTATTTATTATTATAATCTAAAATAACTGTTTTCTATTTTAATATATTTTACAATATAATTTATATTCCTGTGATGGCAAAGCTGAATTTTTGAGTCCTCACTCAGTGTCACATGATCCTTCAGAAATGATTCTGAAATCTGAAATTTATTAACACATTTATTATCATGGTCAATTTCTGGTTATTATCATATTATCAATGTTAAGAAACGTTTATCATTACAGTTGAAAAGTTGGGCTGCTTTTTTGAATAGAAAGTTCAAGAACATTAATTTGAAATAGAAATCTTGTAGTCTTTAACTTTTGATTGATTTAATATGTCCTTGCTGAATATATATGCATATAAAATCTTACTGACCTCAAACTTTATACTTTTTTACAATACGTTTTATATATTCTGCAGGCTGTTTGAGAAAGGTTTATTCTGTCTTTCCATCTCAAAGCAGATATTTAGAGGTCTGACTGACACTCTAACAACAGGGGACATGAATGATTCCAACACCCCGCGTTCACATTTCAGGCTTTAGGAACTGGAGCTCACCAGCTGTCTCAATTCAACCACTGAGCTGACGTCCAACCAGTTCTCAAAGCAAATGCATACCTCTTTAAAAAGATAAGAGGAAGCCTCAGAACTTGATTGATTTTCAGCTCAAAGCAGTTTCCTTGACCATGACACTTAATTGAGCTACACTACAAGACCAATTTTTTTTTTTTTTTTGGTTCCCAAGCCCCCATGCCCTAAAGTCCCTCAGGATAAAAACTTGTGATGGAATATTCTAAACAATGAATATCAAACAGATCATTTTCACTCTCTTTGTCCATGTTTAAACTAGCATTGTTGATGTTGCTTTTATTACTTGAATTATGTATTGTTTATTTGGTGTGCAGTGCAGTCCTTTGAGAAGCTGTTTTAAAGGAGCTTTATAATATAAAGTTAATTATTATTATTAGTATCCTGTGAGTCACGTGTTTATATTGTGCGAAGATGAAAAATCAAATAAGACTACTTTTATCAAACAGCATGTTTCCAGTAGATACGGAATAACTTTTTGATATGTGGGAAAATTCCTCACTAGTCCACGAGGGAAAAGTCGTTGTTGGGTTAAAGGTCTTCTCTTGAAGGCACTTTCCCAGAAACCCTACTTAAATAGTTAGCATGAATTTCTTTCTAATGCGAAAATGCTGAACATTTTGAATATTCCACTCTTGTAGCATGCATTTTGCCTTTTAGTGCATCTACTATAGGCTGTTATGTATATTATTAATTATCTCTTTTGCGTGATTTTAAACAGCCAGTAAGTCATATAGCAATTTGATAGAGTTTGGGCTTTGGTCTCAGGACAGAGTGAAAGAAATGTGTATTTAAAACCTCAAACCTCTCTAATTTCCCACAAAGCTCCCAACACACAGGCATTCAGGAAGTGTCAAGCCTCCTCTTGCCAATGTGAGCAAATAATGGGGTTTCACAGTCCAACCAAACAAAGAGCAGGACAAAATTAGAGAGAAAGGTCTGCCTAGAACCGGAGTCTTGAGTTTCCATTTCATTTATGTAAACTCCACACAGGAGCCTATACAGCATTGTAATCCACTGAAATCACAGTATGTCAAATCAAATCAGTATTAACGACGTATACAAGGACAGCCATGTACTTAACAGTCAGTGCAACACTACAAAATTACTTCAACTAAAATGAAAAATGAAAATATAAAAATAAAATTATTTCAAAATAAATGTTATAGATAAAATAACAACTGGCTGTATTCATTTTGTATTAAATTAGTTGTAAACAAGTTGTTTTAAATTACTTTGGAGAAATGTGCCAAATCAGATGAGAAAAACTGTAGATGTACTAAAAAATTTAGCAGTGCAAACTCAAATTTTATTTTCATTTTGATGATGCACAAACATACTAAAAAAATTAAGCAGTAGAGTTAAGAAGAGAGCAGATTCAGAGAAAGGAGTGGGGGAAAAAACAAGAGAAAAAAGAAAAAGGAGAAAATGGGGCCCAATAAAAATATGCACAGCAACACTAACAGATGACCACACATTTAAAAAACGAATCCAGAACACTCACTAGTGAAAACACTCACTCTCCTTATTAAACCCTGTGCATGGTGTGATACAGAAAGAAGGAAAAAGAGTGTCCCTTTGAGTCGGTGGATCGACATTGCGATCCCTTTTGAGACGGTCTCTCAACATTGCGTAATCATGCTATGGGGGTTATCCCTTCCTTCCACAAATACTGAAGGCTGATTACATTGCGCCGGTGAAATAAACCAGCCAATGACACGCAAGCTAGGAGTGGAGCCTTTCACTACAGCTTAAAGCTCACAGTCATTGAGTCAGAATCTTCTCCTTTCCAAAGCAAGCATCGAAGCATCAAATTACTTCTTGCAATTGAGGACGCCTTTAAGAGAACGACACTCTCAACCTGTTCCCTTCTGCAATCCGGCAATAGGACAAGCTGTTACTTACTCCAACTTCACTATAATCTAGATGGCGCTTATTTGTCTTGCATATATTTTACCCTAGTGGATGTGCATGGTCAACAGGCTCAACTCATTTACGTTTGGCTCATTTACTTCTCTTGTTCTGATTGGTTATTGGGACTGTATGCGATCCCCATAGCGTGGTAACGCAATGTCGAGGAGAGACTGATTCAAAAGGGAACATCGGTGACTCGCGTAACCTTGGATTACTGAGAGGAGGGAACGAGACATTGCGCACGCTGCTGTGTTATAACTCTCTGAATCTCCGTAGCACACTTGTTCGTTCAGTCGGAGATTCTGTCTCAATGACGGTGTGAGCTCCGAGCTATATAGTAGAGGCTCCGCCCCTGCATGTTATCAGGCTTCAGTATTTGTGAAAGGAAGGGAGTAACCTCCATCCCTCCTCTCAGGGAACAAAGGTTACCAACCAGAGCAGGTTTCAGTATTGGATGAATTATACGTTTATTAATAATCCAGATTGCTCTTCCTCTGTTCACCATCTTGGATTCATTTTTTAAAATAGCTTGTTGCAAAGCATTAAGGCAGTGTTGCCTTGGAATTGAGCATAAACTAAGTTCCCTATTTTATTTTAAACCACTTTCATACTGAGAATGTCTTTAAATGCTGCACATTTTGTGTGTCAGAAATGCGAAGAAAAAGTGTGACGCATAACTTACAGCTGGAACAGTCGTCTCCACGCCAGCCGCTCACACACTGGCAACGATCAGGTGCAACGCAGCGGCCATGGACACACTCCTTAGTGCAACGTGCTACACACACATAGAGCAGGAAGGGAAAAATAAACACAGAGAGAGCTGAGAAATACAAAAAAAAAACGTTCAAAAAGTAAAAATGTCAGTTTAATACTCACGAACACATTTATTTCTGCTCTCATAGAAGCCGCGACAGCACTGATACCTCCTACGATAGTCCATTTTCACCACCTGCCTATAAAGTGTTTTATAGGTGATCCTGGAGAGTAAATAAGAGAAACAGTTTAATAACCACTGGAAAATTCACAGGCTAAATGCAAGACCACACAATATTCATTATTTCAGTATCACAGATCAGCTGTAGTTGGAATATAAAGTCCGACAGTAAGACTTCTTATTCAGTAGTTGTCTTGGATCAACTTTTATGCATAAACGTACAGTATTTAGAAATGTATTAAACATTCAGTGCCCTTACCATTTGCCTTAGTTCAGATTAAACTTAAAAAGGCCTTTGGGAACCGCCGTAAGACCGGCAGGGAGAGTGAGTTCCATGCCAGCATTGTAATAAAGGGAGCATGAGTGCACGCCAGCATCACAATTACTTGGATTTGAAGCAATTTTAAGCCTCCACTGCCAAACCAAACAATCTCTCCATGACCTAAGCTGAAGACTGAAAACCTCTGCAGCTCAGTAGGATGAAAGAATTCATGCTGCGTTTAGTCTAAGTCAGCCCGGTGTAACTGTGAGTAAATGCTTGAGTGCATATTGTGTTTGTCAGTGTATGTCACCTGTGCCGGGTGCATTTCTTAGCGATCCAGGGTTCAGAGCAGGTCTCTTCATTCACTTGGTCGAAAGGCTGAGCATATGATTCCTTCACTGAAGTGGTGAAGCTAAAAAGGAACAAAACTTTTGTCATGCTTACCAGCCACTTGTCATTTTGCATCATTCAGCTCGATGTACAACACACAAACTGCTGGAACTGTCACTGTATTAGAGTTTCTTGCTCAAGGGGATTATAGAGCTGTTCAGTTTCTAGTGATAAATCCCAGAAGAGAATTAGCTTCTTTTCGAGCCATGGGATCCCTCGGGAATTTATAATACATTTTTAGAATGACAGTTTTGGATTTATGAGTAAAAAAAGGCTCTCACAAATTGTCCCTACACCATAAATGGATCTTTCGGTAACTCTTTAGTTTAGGGTCCAATTCTCACTATTAACTAGTTGCTTATTGGCTTATTATTTCTAGGATATTGGCTGTTTATTAGTACTTATAAAGCACATATTAATGCCTTATTCTCCATGACCATATTCTACATCCCTCAATCATACTCAATACATAAACTTAAACTAACTTACTAACTATTAATAAGCAGCAATTCAGAGCTTATTGAGGCCATGTAGTTAGATAGTCGTGGTTAATAGTTCGTTAACAGTAAGAAATGGACCATAATCTAAAGTGAGAACGGTCTTTCCTAAATATGTTGATTTTCTGATTTAAATGTTTAAGTTTTAAGTTCAGTTCAGTTTTTTTCCCATTAAAAATTGTTTTAAAAAGTCCCATTCATCCATTCTCCAAACAGCTTGACCTACGGGGCAAACATTTTTATTTGATTTTATCTTGAATTTTTTAAAAGTTAAGTCCTTAAAGTCCCTATATTTTGTCGGAATACAGAATAAAAAAAAGGCAAAAGATAATTGCAACTTTTTTTCTCACGATTGCGAATTTACATCTCGCAAGTCAGAATTGTGAGATAAAATTATCTTTTGCAATTTTTTTTAATTTATTGTCGGAAACAAGCTTCCAAATTATATAAGTGAAAAAAAATAATAAACTGGTGTGACGTCATTCAAACAAAATCGGACCAAATCAAAGTTTAGTTGAATTTCATTCGAAGTTCGAGTTCGAAACAGCTTGCCAAATAAAATTTCCGAAAAAGTTTACTCCGGCTGGTAAACCCCTTCGAACTTCCATTGTTCCATGGCGATTACGAAACAAGTCGGTGTGCCTTCTTTGACATGGAAATCAGTTGTAATTCGAATTGAAAGAGACACTGACCTTAATGGACTTTACGAACTACATGTACGTTTATGTGCTTGACGCATTGGAAATCGAAAAAAACCATTAGGCATGAGGATAAAGCCCCAGTCAAAATTTACGCACTTCAATGAACAGGATATTATGTCATGCTCTTATGTTTTTTTATAAATAATAATATATTCGAAATATGAAGATATACCACATACTCGACTTTCCCGCGACTTCCTCCCATGTCTCCGCCATTTGCTTGCGTATAAATGCAAGGAAGTGGAGCCAAAGTCTCTACTTTCTTGCTTTCTACTTTCTTGAACTTGTGGTGTCCAAAAATGACTAACCACATTAAAATGAAACATTAAAATGAATCTTTCCAAATAATATTATTGTAGTAGAAATTCAATAAAGGGTGAGTGGTGACATCTATTTAAATAAACCAAAAGGTCACAGAAATACAATAGAACAAGACATAGACAGACTAATATTTAACACTTAAATAACTAATACATCTGTATTGAAGACATTCTCATAACTCTTAAAGTTTTGCTACATGGGTAACTTTATCCCATTTTAACAATATTTAGATGATTTAGTTTGTGTTTAACTAAGGACAAAAGACATATATTGACTGGGAGCTGGAGTTTTGCAGTGTTGTTGTTGTTTGACTTGCAAAAAATGATGAACAGCAGTTTTTGTTGCCAGCATGCAGTGGAGCAAATCGGCTTTATTGGCTCTGAGTTTCTATATTGGACATGATGCTTACCTTTCCCATAAGCTGCAGACATTTGGATCCCGGGGGTCCAAAGACAATGACGGTTCACACACACAGACCAAGACAAACAGGACCACACAGATCTCCGCCGTCTTCATCCTGCTGTAAGGAGAAAAACAGTCAACTGCCTTATTAAACATTAAAACTCTGCCCCTCAGAACTGTTGATGTGACACTACAAGGCCAGTACAAAGCTATTCTTACAGTTCAAGACATATTGAAGCCATCTGGTTTTATTTATGAGGATGCTTTAGGCACGCTGTAGGAAAGGGACAGACAAATCTCCAATGGTGAAGATCTCAGAGACTAACACCAGCTTTATGGGCATATGCTCTCACACACAAATACACAGAACACGCATACAGTCTTCAGTATACTATTCTCAGTACGGTCTCTTCCTCTAGTATAGGAAAACTGTGAACCCTGAGCAGAACCTTTCCTTGTCCGGACACTTTTTGGAATTGTGTCTAATCTATTATTAACAGGGTCTGTGGAAATGTTCAGAGAGAAAAAAATATCATGAGATTAATAGTATTTTTTTTTATTCCCCAGTTAATGTTTTTAATCCCAAATTAAATGTAAATTAATATATATAGCTGCATTTATATTTTAGGAGAAGGGTTTCTTCCAAGGGGACTATCATCATGGGGGTCCAAGGCATCAATTTATTTACAACCCCAGGTCTAGTAGACCTTTTGAGTGGAGGGAACTCTTTAAAATCAAATTGAATTATAAATCAGCACTGTCAATTTTGGTTTGAGAACCAATATAAAACGGATAAAGTAAAATAAAGTGGCAGTTCATCCTTACACAAGAAAGAGAGCAGAACATTCTGGGTAGATGACAGGTTTTCATTAAAGAGCTATAGGATTTTATAGGTTCCCTTACTGGGGTGGAGTATATTATTCCTATTCTTTCTGTTTTTTATTCTTTTTTTTCCTTTAAGGGCTTCATTAGAAAAAGTTTGAGGCCACATTAGGATTCCTGTGAGCTGAGAAACTTGGAGCGTGTTTAATGAGCGGTGCACTGCGACAGAGCGTCTGTGACAAACAAGTGGTTTAAATCTACTCTAAACCTGAGGCTGCGTTAATTACATTTACTTCTAAGTAAACAACAGTTTTATGCAGGACCAGATGAATGTTTTGGAAAATGCATACTTGTCTCCAGCAGGGTATTTGGCTTGTAAGGATGCTGACTATTCAAATGCTACATCAATACAAAATCCACCACATAAGCTCATGACACAAGCAAAGTTATTTAAAAAATATTCTTCTTATAGCTCAGAAAGCAGGTGTTAGATCTCCATCTAGGAGGTGGATGCAAAAAAAGTGAACTCAAAAACAATGTAAATTGGTGTTACTGCCAGAATAAGTTTCCTTTGAGTCAACATTGCAATTTAACTTCATTACAGTAAACAATCAACATTTGTATGTTAATGTTTAGAATACACGTATCCTGACAAAAAACAAAAACAGACTCTCAATTCAATAATGAAGTCAGTTGTGACCTCATCATTTTTTTTAACGATTCACTGACTGATTTAAGCCACTAACTTACGTGTGTTTTGCCAATCTTTTTTTTGTTGTTGTTGTTGAGTGATTTGTTAAAAAGAACTGGTTCATAAGAGTCATTTGTGCTCAAATTGGACGACTTTCATTCATGCGCTGGTTGCAAGAAAACAAGGTTTACTGACTGTCACCAATGCCAAATAGATTTTAAATTACTGTCGTGAATGTTTATTTTTTTGTAGCATTGGCCATTTGAGTGGCAGCATGGAGCCCAGCCCCAGATGACCCATAAGACTAAAACCCATAAGTTTGATCGTTCTTGCTAAACTGTTGCAGGGCTGCAGAGCTGCTGATTTTAATGAGCCGAACAGATGCTGTGCCCGTACTTGACTGCTTTCATGTGGACAAATTATGGGGAGGACGCATACACGACACAAACAAGAAGGGAGAGAGAGTGAGGGATTTCTTTCATCAACATTTTGTTTGCATCTGACACCAAGGATTGGTGCCACATTAAAAATGAGTACCATACGGCAGGATATTTTTAGGGGACACGCTCACTAATGGAGCTTACAAATGTCAAACACTCCACATCTGTGTAGTAGCATGAGTGAGAGGATGCTCTGAAGGCCCAAATCAAAGATGTTCTGTCATTTAAAAGCTGTTCCTGGGTGAAGATAAGAGCATAATGGAAAATGAAAGAAAACAAATAGTCATCTGCCTCTGGCTGGGTAAAACACACTATCCTCATGTTTGGGAAGAGTACTTAAGTGAATATGAGAGCAAATCGTTCACACAGATATTTTCATGCAGCTGGATATTGTAATTGCATGGTTTGATTCGGCACAACAATAAGTTAAAACCTATACAATTGGGAAAACAGCAGTGTAACTAAAATAAGATAATTAATAGTTTGACATAATCATTAATGGTTTGAATTAGACTCACTCAGTTAGTGAATCATACAGATTTCACAACTGACTCCCTCTGACTCCTTTTGTTTGTTTCGTCTTTGACATGAACGGGAACTTTTTGTTCAATATTTTATATATATATATAGGTTTGTCAGAATTACATCAGTCTATTTCTGATTGGCTAAATTTGTGAATAGCATATTTATTACGATCTACTTAATTTATATAATTCGACAACACAGACAAATAATTTTACAAAACAAAGCGTATTTATGTGCTACAAATAGGCTATAGAATCAAATTAGAACAAATACAAGAAGAACAGTTTATATAAAATATTCTTCAATATAGCAGTGTTTGTTGTAAATCTATGCATTCAATGAACTGTAGCACTTCTGAACGAACAACCACCTTATTCGAGGGTTTCGGTTATTTCTCAACTAAAAGGTAAAGTCTCCTTTGTTTAATTTTAGGAGTTTATGGCTCTAGTAAATCTTTTATTTATTTATTTTATCTGGAGCCTTGCTTTGGCGGTAGTGTTGCATCTCATGTTGATTTTTAAACATCTCACCATGTGCATTGTGGTTTTAAGACACTGTGTCAAGTTAAAAATAGTCCTTTGCTCTGTTCTATTTAAGTCAAGTCAAGTCACATTTATTTATATAGCGCTTTTCACAATACAGATTGTATCAAAGCAGCTTCACAGTGATAACATGTAAGTAGCACAACACAGATCAACAACATTGCTAAACACTAAATAAATAACCCCAACTGACCAAGCTCAAAGCAAGCCAAAAGCAAGGCGACAGTGGCAAGGAACCAAACTCCATCAGATTGGATGGAGAAAAAACCTTGGGAGAACCCAGGCTCAGTCGGGGGCCAGTTCTCCTCTGGCTTACATTCATATTGTTTAAATATAAATATTAAATATAAATATTGTTTATGAATCAAACGGCGCCATAACATATCGCAGGCGTTGAGTCGTCTCATCACAGGCGTTGAGTCGTCTCATCACAGGCATATTTAGCATCTTATGTAATCATCCCCCTGAAACGTGGCCGAGTGAGGTCAGATGAACCTTAAAAGTACATTTGGAACACAAAGAAATGTTCAAAAAACGAACATGCAGCACAGGTTCTCGTAAGTCTATTTCAGCTCTGATTGAAGTGAATTAAAGTTCACTCTTTTGGTTTTAATGCTGGAACATAGGGGTATCATACAGGACACATGGCATTGATCAGATTTCCTTCTTTCCTTGCCTATCCCTCTCCACAACTGCTTGGGGCCGCATGCTAATTTAAGGAGAAAATATTAGTCATTATTTGGAACGGAGGGACACAGGGAAAGAAAAAGAAAAGAAAATGAGCCATCAAAAAAAGCCAGAAATAGAGGGAAACAAAAAGAGAGAGAGAGAGAGAGAGAGAGAGAGAGAAAGGTTGCATAATAGCTCTGGACCCTATGGACCCACATGCATAAATAGTCTTTCATATAACAACACATAATCTTTCCAGTTCTCCTCCAATTCCACAGACCACTGAGAAATGTAGCAAAGAGCAGATATCCTGGCAGGATCCAACAAACATGTGATCATTCAAGCAAAGAAACACATATATACTGAAACTGCCAAACTTGCAATGAAGAATATTGGGGTAAGACTGGAAAATGAGAAAAATAAGCTCTTAAATGTCTTTCTAAATCGACTGTTGTAGAAGTCCACTTCAGCAAAGAATGAGATTTGTGTATTTTTGTTAAAATAACACATAAATCTCTTTGCTCCTCCAGAGAGCATCCAAAGCTGACATCAGGACTTGGAAGAATTAGGACTGAACACAAATTCATGACCGTTCACATTGGCAAATGAGTGGACTACAGCTGGAAAGCTGGTGTATTCAGCCCTTCTGGTTTAAGAAATATAGTGGTGGGAACACAACAGTAACCAGATCTTCGGCCAAGGGTGCTTATCTCTGAGTGACGTCATGCGTCTGCTCCTCAAATTGTCTGTTAAAACACACAATTTGTTGTTGCAGTTCATATCAAATAGCAATTTTTAGATTTCATTCGATTTAATAGTTTGTTGCACACAAAAGAGAACAGTTACTGCCCTGTAATTTATTATGATTGGTCAATTGCAGCCTTGAGTAGTCAACTACTTTTTGTATACTAATGATACTTCTTCATTGTCCATGGCAAAATGCTTTTTATCATTTTTACTAAGTTATTTAATGAAGAATAACGCATGCTACAGGTTACGTTTACTTGTATAAAGTATAGTATTACTTGGCAGTTTCTTTACTTTCCCTATAAAGTAAGAATAGCTCATTATAGTGCCATCTTTAGACTTGATAAGGATAATTATTTGGTAAATAGCTAGAATGTATATGTTAGCTAACAAGTCAATGTAATAACTTGGATTGAAGATATATAATTAATACTGTAACTTTGCTAGGTCAGTTGTTGCTATTTTCATAAGCTGAATCTTTAAGCTAATCACCAAGTAAAGTAATAAAATAAAGTCAAACCGATATTTTTTGGTAATAAATATATTAACGTACAGTCAGTCTGTCATTAAGAATAAAGCTTGATTCACCTTGACTTTATTTTGCATAATACCATGATCTGTCTGAATACTCGATTCTGATTGGCTTAACATCATTTAATGCAGATGCATTTCCAGTCTGTTTAATCACTGATCTAAATTAATGAGTTACAAATCACAACCACATGCACATCACACACGTTGACAATTATGAATGAGAAGAAACATACAGGGGCACATAAACATGTTATGATAAATAAAATTCTCCACCAATAAGCTTATATTTCTGAGCATGAAGTGGTAATGGTGTTATTGAAGTAAACCAACTGTATTTTACATTTAATGACTATATATTACTGCACAATCCTAAATCAAACAACCTGTAAATAAAATAAACTGTTATTCTAATCAGTCAAATTTTGTGCTGCAAACATCAACTTAAACTTGTCCATGCTGGCAAGCGACCATATAGGCAGGATAATCAACTTTAAGACACACCTAACTTCGCGTCAGGTGGTTCTTTGCCTCCATGTGTGCATTAAAATTGTTAGCTGTGAATTATCCCTTACATAATCCCCAGACTGTACATTGTTGTTTGAGCAAAACATTGCATAATCTTTAAAGCCAGAAAGAGACAGAGCTCAAGACTACAGCAACCACTCAAACAAACCAAAGTCAAACTCAGTTTCATCCACATTTAACCTCAAAAACAACCTCATCAGAACATCTCAACAGACTGAGAGTGAGTGAGCGAAGGATTACAACAGTCTATTATAATGATGGACTGCCGTTGACCTGCTCCTGTTCTGGCAATATGTTATTTGCCACACTGTTGTTTACCTTGCCAGAAACAGACAGAGAGATGAGGTCAAGGAATAATGCAGAGCTGACTGTCATTTGACCAAAACCCCAGTCCTGGCTCAGACACACCAACTCCAGTTAAACTGGTAAATCTCAGTTACGGTAAACTGGCATAAAAGCCCCATAATGTAAAACATCTGGGGCTGAATTTCAAAACACTCTCTCAACCTCCGCACCACAGAGTGTTTAGCTGGCTGTGGTCTGATGGCTTCAGTGCAGCACCACATAGTGTGTGTCTTTAAGTGTGGGGGTGGGGGGTAGTGAACCCCTCATCAATAAACCAGAGGTTGGTGAGTCAGTGTAATACTGTACTGTACCCCACCAGTTTTTTCCATGTTTAATGCTTCAGCAATCTCAAAGACTGTGGAGATGTGTATTTCTACGGTAAAAGGCTTGGGTTTGGCAAACCCACTGTCTTTTTTGTATTGTTGATTCATACTATTAAATAATTGTGTATGTCTCTACTAGAAAAATAATTATCATGCCAAATGCTTCACCATTTTTGCTGGCTGGTTTTATGCAGCTTGGTGCAATTTTGTTTACGTATTACCCACTCAAATAAACATTGCAGCCACACACGAGCAGAGGAGTTTGGTGGGATTGTGGGAAGGCGTCATATGGGGCTGGGTCTGAACCGCCAGAATATCCACTTACGAGCCATACAAGCCATAATTACGCTGGAAAAATACATAAACTGGCAGCTAGAGGCTGTTTGAAGCATCTCAAGTGACAATGGATAGGTTTCAGTATAATGTGGAAAAAAAAAGCGAAATGTGTTTTTTATTAACTATTATAATTATTTCTATACATTGTACATTACTAATATCTGAGTTCATAGGTCATTGTTATTATGACATCCTTTATTTATTTTTTAATATAAGCCTGTGTGTAATTAAAATGTATCTCTTTGCCTTTATAAATTCAAACATAAAAGTTTATAAAGTACATACATTGAATATTTGATTTACTATTTTACATTATTTTTTGTCTTATATTTAAAAATAAGAATAATATATATATATATATATATATATGTTTCAATTTGGAAGTAAATACCCCCCAACATCTAGTAAGGTTGTTAAATGTTCAAATGTTCTGTTAAATGTTCAAATACACTAATTTCTTCCCAAGTTTATCTCTATTCTTTGGACTGTCTGTTGTACATTGCAGTTATGCTATACTGTAAAAAAAAAAAAAAAAAAAAAATCTGCAAACAGCAACACGTTTCTGTTTTTACATTTAACAGAAAGACAAAACACGGAGCTTTTTAGAGGAATGGCCGTTCACAGCACAGATGGATTTGTAATACTGTTCTTTACAGTACTGAGGTCTCAAACCCAAACACTCTTAGCAGATGAAGTGACATGTTGGCTGCTGTCTGCCAACCCTTCAACTAAAACACCCCTATACCCAGCTCTCACATGCTGTTGCACAAAGTAATTGTAATGGAAACCATATAAACACTCCTGGAAAGAACTGCATGAGAAAGAAAATCATGTCTCCTAAAATAACCATCAACTCTCTCAATTCAAAGTTGGGTATATTTGTGTATTCTATTTCAAATGAAATGAATAAATGAATGCTAGTCAATCAATTTGAATGATTTGTTAATAATATAATAATACTACAATGCTTTTATGGTGTTTTAGGTTCGTCTAGAAAGCTCCAGTCCCTCTGTAATTGTAAAAGCGCAAATTTCCTCCTTTTGTGCTTCACAGAAGAAAGACAAACAGGTTTAAATGGAATGGAGTGAGTAAATGAGCATCAAGTTAATACTCTGCTTCAGATCTAGCCCTATAGGATTCAGTGAGACTGACACTCGTTGGGTTTGGCTATGAAACAGAAGCTTATGTCATGCTCCGCTCTGTGGCCGGTCTGTAGCTTCTCTAAAAAGAGAAAAACAGGATATGTGGGGGCCCTTCCTTCTTTATCATTCTCTCTCTCTTAACACTTGCCATCTCTCTGGGGTCAGACACCACTCTTCCACACTCGCAGAGACCGACCTGACCGCTTAGCACACATCAAAGATTCCAGATATCCATCAGAGACCACATGCCTACATCCGCTTCATGTATCTCCAAGGCAAGCTTGACCTTGTGTGTTTGTGTTGGTGAGCGGTAACTGATTCTAGTCCTAAGGGTAGTGCCCAGCTGGCTTATGTCACACCCGCTTTATCTGCATGACCTAGAGTCCCACAGACACTACGATATTCCTGCTGTCATCGCAAGAGTTGTGTTGTGTTCATGCTGATGTCCATTTTTAAGATTCAGGAAAAAACGACAGTCCTCTATAAACAGAAAAAAAGTTTCTCATCAGGTTGTGTTTTGTGATAAAAGCCGAGACCGGTCAGTACAACCAAAAATGGACAGATGAAGCTTTATTTTTGGCTTTGTCTGTTGTGATATATCAGTCTGAGTGTTTTAAGTGGTGTTAAGTTTTCTGCCATTTAAAGGCATGGAGCTGAGAGCTCCTGAGGCCTTGTGGGGGACCTCACAGTTTGACAGCTGGTTCCTGCTAGACATTGTAGACCATATAACCACAGAATACATTACTGTGGCTTCACTGGGGCCTAAGACACGTGGTGGCCAAACAAACAAAACACTTTTGAATAATAATACAGGGTTTATACATGTATGTGTGTGTGTACTGTTTTTTCACGTGTAGATGCACACAACCCAACCACACAAAATCAAATTACATTCACATAAAAGCACACACTAGCGTTCACAAACCATGGCGAGTGTCGCAATGCTAAACCAAACCCTCAGAAGATGGGCACTTCTGAGGTTTGCACTCTTTAAAAAGACATGACCGAGCACCACCATAATTACATGGGCCATAATTTATATGGCCCAGAACATGTAGAGGCAAAAACCAAAGCAGAAGAAAACTCTTTTTGTTTTAAATTTTATTTTAGTGCTAATTTCGTATTTTAAAGTCATTTAATTAACTATACCAGTTATTATTGCCTGTAGATTCAAAAACAGGAAGGTGTAAAGTGAAACATCCACCTCTATGACTCAAAACTAATGTATGTCTGGACTATTTTCTCCTGTTATGAATGCTTCTTCTGAACAGGAATTGGACAATTATTTCATTGGAATGTTAAGTTAACACTGCAGCATGACTGCTTACATCCTTATCTCACCAGAAATGCTTCCTAGCTTACCTTTTCCTCTTACTCACTTCTTCCTCTACTCCTCCTCTTCCCCTCTGCCTCTCCAGTGTGGTCAGAGATGTCCACCCACAAATATCAAAACCGATGCGCTAATTATATCTGCCCACTATGAGTGAGTCATTTAACCTGTTCATAACTGCAGAATCATTGTTCCAGAGCCACTTCAGGAATCATAAATACTTGACATTAGATTCAAAAGATAGTCTTGAGATGAAATGTTCAACCCTAAAACCAAAGTGTAGGTTTAGACAGTATGATTTGAATCTTAGAAAAAGATAATTATTTTCAGTTTATTTGCTTCCTAGTCTAGCTTTAAAACTGACATTTTACTCTATGGATATTGTTGACACTGAGCATTTTGTTTATTTCACCCTCTTGTAAGTTGAATTGGATAAAAGTGTCTGCTAAATGCGTAAATATAAATATTCACCTTATAATCCCTCAACCAAACCCAATGCAAAATTTACTGTAAAATAGAAGGGCTTATTTGTTAGTTCTCCATCGAAACACCATGAACTTCAAGTCCATTTTACTATTAAGAAATGTGAGCAATTCTCAATCTAAACACACTCAGGGCATGAGAAACTCATATATTAAATGAGATTACAGAGGTTGGTCTGAGATTTTAACCCGTTTAATCCCGCCGGTCACTTTTCTTATTTCTGGAAGCTCTAAAAATGTTGTAATTGACTTTTGTAATTGGGCAAGAAATTCAACTTTTAAATGACAAAATAGATTCTCTTGATTAAAATCTATTAATGTCATGTGACTAGTGTGAAAGGTCACATGACCAGATCAGTTTACTTTCTGCTTGCATATCTAGAAGAAGATGTCTTCCTCAGTAAAACATCTCCATTAACAGATAGAACTTTTATATTATGTACAAATTCTTGAAAGGGTCTACTACTGATATATTTTGAGAATTATACTCCTGCATATATATTTTGCTCGTAAGACTTGTAAATTTGTCAACGGTCACAATTGGTATATCTAACACAGTGCAATTGAAAACACATATATTGGCTGGTATTGGCAATCTAACACTGAACATATGTCACACCTGTGAGGGGGGTGGATGATCTTGGCAAAGGAGAAGTGCTCACTAACACAGATTTAGACAGATTTGTGAACAATATTTGAGAAAAAATAGGCCTTTTGTTTACATAGAAAAGGTCTTAAATCTTTGAGTTCAGCTCATGAAAAATGGGGGCAAAAACAAAAGTGTTGCGTTTATAGTTTTGTTCAGTGTAGTTATCAGTATCCCAGAAACTTTCATTGTGTTGGACCTTATAGGCGTACGTGGCTTTGAGATAAATTACAAGGATGTTTTTCAGTTTTTGTTTCTCCCTAAGGGACAGATGAGGTTACCCTCTTAATTTCAGACATAGCCAAACATGACATCATGACCAGGATTTATCTTCCTTGTTTCTCCAAAAACACACAGCATAAACAAGCATGGACACTATTCTTCCATTACAGGGATAAAAGGAAAACTGGATACTCTAAAAATCTCATAATCTTTTGCTTATTGCACTTGGGACTGTGACCCAGTTTAGTTAATTGCTCTCTGAAATTTCTGTCACAATGATTGTTAGGCCGAAAGACTGATAGGAAGAACGTTGAAATTGCTTTTAGCTTCAGCTGTGCTGCAGGCATATCAATCACATCTTCATGAATGATTGGCCAGTAGATTACAGGACAGAGATGAGCTGCGTTACTCCTGTCAGTACAACAAAGCATGCGGTATGTCATCCATACAGAGGAAATGCTGAACAAATGTGTATGTGTGTAAAGAAACAGCCTAGCCAATCGTCACAAGCACACATGCGGATACTCGATCTCCACGAGCACGTATGCTTATATACACGCCACGGCTCTCATAAAATGGGGGGTCCCCTCCTCTGCTGGCTAAATTGATTGCAGATTTCCATGAGTGCAGAGCTGGCTTGTGTATGTGTATGTGTGTGTGAGGCCCTCAGGAGTCTGGGCGTACTGTCAGAACACATGTGAGAGAGAGCGAAAGAAGGAGAAAAAGAGTGCCGCGGTCCCAATAGGACCCAAAGGAACATCACTCCAGGCTGGAGACCCAGAATCACAGCTGTGGAGTCACAGCTCAGTGAGGGACATTTTCCTGAAACAACTTCTGTCAACGTAACAACTGTGGAATTGTGCAGTGAAATAATAAGAAATAGGACCTCAAATCTAAACTTTTAAAGTGACATCAAACATCAAAACGTGAAATTTACAATAGAAAACATGAATACCGATGATGCTTCAGAAAGAGTTCCCAAAAATGACTCATTCTTGGTAATTATTTTATAGAGATTTTTTGTTATAACTATTATTTTAAGATTGAACTCATCTCTATAATTTCATGAACCCTTTAAAATTCCACGATATTTCCAGGTTTTTCACGAGTGTGGGAAGACCTATTTTGAAAATATTAAATTTTGATGTCAAATAAAATGTAAAAATATTTTCCAAATCTGGATATTTAAACTGAAATAAATAAATCTTGATATTATTTGTTTACAATATAGGTGGATACAAAAAAACCCAGTATGGTCCCATCTAACTACTGAGAAAAAAAATCCTCCTATTTCAATTTTAGTTTACTTCGGAGGAAACACTTTAGAATTACTATTTGCACACCCGCTGTTGTACGCACACCGTCCTCAGTCACAAAAATTGGGCTGTACGCATACGAGGTGCACGAATGTCCATGGACCCTCCTGATGACGGAAATTACGTCACACGGACAGGGCACGAATGCAGACAGTGTGCGGATGGCTAAATTAGCCTATGCTTTGGGCTTTATAGTCCTCTGAGAGGTATATATAGAGGTTTTTAGTTATTGATTAGCTAATAGTGAACTGCCACATTTCTACTAAGCACTATTACTTACTAATTCGTTTATCAGAGTTTCTTGTTAGTTAAAGGTTTCCTATTATGTGTTTTTACTTTTTCAACTTCAGTTAGTGGCTGAAGTTTGTTTGGCTGACAAACTTATAGTGGTAAAAAACGTTTATCTGTGCTGCACATTTTATGGTGAGAAGCTAAGAGAGTACAATGCAGGCTACACACAAAGACTTCTCCTGAAAACGAGCAGTTCTGCACTGTGGTTTGTGGATCACAACCTGTAAGCATGTCTTAGTATTTGTAGTTGCATTTTCTATTAACAGTTCCAATTGAATTATAAGTTTTACTCCCATGCAAACAAAGGGCAAGGCTTTGCCTCCGCTTGCCTGCTAGCCAACATTAGTGTTGAGATAGTGTTTACTGTAGCTTTTGGCTTTTGTAAGGCTGTTCATCGCCCCTCAGGAAAATTAAACTTGGTTTTGAGATCGATTACTGTTTCTATTACCATAGTTTTCCGACAAGTGTCATGATTAAATAGTGTATAACATCGTATCTAAAATGTACTGTATAAGAAAAAAAACACCACTCTGAAACATACTGTGAAATCTGTGGCTGCAAAGTCTATGCATGAATTATCTTCTGCATGATCCTCTTGTGCCATTCTTAATTTACACCTGAGAGGATGAAACAACACACTGGGCTAGCTAACCAATCACATTTCATATTTTGGAGGGAGGGGCTTCATTGAAACAGGAACTGTTCAGCGCGTTCGAGCCAGACTGGACAGAGAGGTGCTGTAATAGGCCTATGTCATGAAAAAATTGAAGACCGGAAATACGTCTTTTAGTGGGGATACGGCTAATCCGGTTAGCTTTTTACAATGGTGGAGTCCGACATAAACCGCTGGACCAAATATATTGTTATACTGTAAAATAATTCAAGTTGCTGCCTTAAATGTTTAAGTATAATTAAATTAGCTGTACGAGTAATTTCAACTTAAATGATATTAAACTGACTTTAAAAGTTTAACTGAATATTGTATAACTTATAAACAAGTTGAAATTGCTTTAATTATGAGTTCATGCACTATGTTTTGAGGATCACCATTTCGTTTGCCTTGGTTTGGTTAATGAACTGCCACAAGAGTGAAGTGAGATAACAGACTCCAACCTCCCCTGCATCTGGTCTGAATCAACACGCTGTTGGCTGGCAAATTTATTTGCAAACACTAATATGGACTCAAGCTCATTCTACGCGGTTAAGGAACTTTTCATATGTGAGCTTTTTCCCCTTCTCTGTATTGTTTTATTGTACGGGTCTGGGCAGTACTGCATGTCCTGGGTATAGTAAAGCTGTCCCACACAGGAATTTACCTTAAGAGGCCCATTTATTTATGAGACAGAATAGCAAACATTTGGATCAGAATGAGGTGACCGCTATATGCCTGAGCAGACAGATGGACAAACTGCAGCAGGTTGTCCTGATGATAAAGCTATCATGATGCTGTGATGAATGAAATCACGTCCTTATTTTTACATTTATATTTATTATTTAATTTATTGCATTTTCAGAGATTTGGACCAGACCTGGGTCCACTTAATCGAGAGTGACATACAACGCCAAGCCTCCCCTAAGTGCAAAGAGGAGTGCAGCAAAAAGCATTAGGACAGAATCCAGGTGTGCGATGAAACCAAAGCCCTTGTATTTTTCCAACGAAATATCTTTGCAAAGCAATGCTAAAATATTTTTCTGTTTGCCAGCTTAAAGATCTGCTGTTTCTCTCTTAGTTTTTGACAGAATGCAAGGGGATAATGCTGGAATAATGTTTGAATGAGGGAATTCAAGGATTTTGTACCACGCAATATCACTGCATCACCCATTGCCATCACTCATCTCCCAAGAGGAAGTCCACTCGCTGCCAGCACATTCCTCCTAAAGCTTTCTGATTTACTCAACTGCCCATCGCTGCAGAGCGAGGAGGAAGCCTGCTCCTTATTAAAACCATCCTTTTATCGCCTTTTTTACAGCTGAAAAAAATAACCAGATGTTTCTGAATCTGAGCATTTGAGAGCGAAAAGGTTTTCACCAGAGGAAAAGAAACGCATCACTCTCTGTCTGCTCCTAAAATGACACCATGGAAATGCTTTTAGATTCGTCTCCTCCTCTCACTCCCATCACAACGAAGATAATATTTTTAACCCCAATCCAGAGGTTTCTCAAATGTTAAATAGTCCCTTGCCATATTGGCCAAATGCATTTTCAAAACTGAATGGCATGTCAACTTTAAAGGTGCACTTAGTAATGCAGGCCTATTAAAAAAGTCAGACATACAGTAGAGATTAAAATATTGTGAAATATTATATAAATATTCTGCTTTTTATTATTAGTTAATATATTTTAAAATCTAATTTGTTCCTCTGATGGCAAAGCTGAATTTTCAGCATCATTACTCCAGTCTTCAGTCACATGATCCTTCAGAAATCATTGTGTTTTGTGACTTTACTATTACTATTACTACTTTACTAATGTTAAAAACAATTATGCTACTCAATATTTTTGTGAAAACAAAGCAATTTAACATTTTTTAAAGGATTTTTTGATTAATTGAAAGTTCAAAAGAGCAGCATTTATTTGAAACGGAAATCTTTAATTGGATCTTTAAAACATTGAAACGTCTTTACTATTGATAAGTTCAATGCGTCCTTGCAGAATAACACTAATAATAATGAGTAGGTAGTGTATGTATTTGACAACAAGGCAGAAATAACAGGATGAGAGTTAGAAGGAGAGACAGAGAAAGAGGGCAGATGCTGGACTCAGGATGTCCTGGGCACAAGAGAAGAAAAGAGGAAACAGAGGGCTAATTTCCTGCGCTGCCAACAAAATATGCGTCAAAACTAAATTAAAGCTTTTTTTCCATCTAAATATTTCTTCCATAGCATCAGATGTGCTTGTGTTTGATGATCCATGATTTAATGTACATTGCGTTTACAATTCATTGACCGTAAGATAAATAACAATATCCGAGTCCTCAGGTCTCTACTGTCTCTTCCTCTCATTCAGCAGAACTCCAGGGAGTTTACCAGAAACAAACAAAAGGAAACATCTTGAGTGAAAATATAGGTCTGTCATCCAGTGACCATTTCCATTCGGTAGACACTACACACACTCTCTCTCTCTCAATACACATGCATACGGTAAAATATGTCTCTTACACACATAAAAAAGACAGTGTGTCCTGACCTCATATTTTACCACAATGAATTTTCCGATTGGATCTCATGGGACAAACTTCAGATATATGACTTTTCCATAATGCTAAAGCAAAAGGAAAAGATGAAGAGGTTATTATTTTCCCCCTGTCGTCTACCTGATTTAACATACAACTCTGAGACGCCAGGAGGACAGCGGTAGAATTGATCGGTTCAAATGTCAGTCCCAAATATGAAGGAGTGGATTTTTAGGTAACAATGACTTTGCTCTTGACTGATATAATGAGAAACAATGACTTTGGACCGACTTAAATAATGATTTTACATCATAACCTTGTTCTGAATCACAACAAACACAAGCTTTACAGCTGGTTAAATAGGCTACATTTGTATAAGATTTACAAACACAGCTATGTTTTTAAATTTCACCCCAGATGGGTTGTTTGTCTTTTCTTCCGTGCAAACGGGCCCTGCAAAACAACATCACTTTCCCCTCTCCTAATGACTACCAGCAGCCAGCGCTGCGGCTCTGCTTCAAGCCTCTCCAAGACCGACAGACTTTCAGATCAGAGATCTTCTCACTGACTCTACAACTCTGTGGTGGTTCTGCAGTGAAAATATACATGTATGTGCAAACAAAAATGCAAAATGAGTTAACAAAAATGCTCTATCCATTCAATAACAACACTTTAAGTACACTTTTAAAAATAAAGGTCCCAAAAGAAGGTTTTTGCAGTGATGCAGTAAAGAATTTGACCAATTTCTTAGCCTGAAGAACATTTTAAATATCAAAATAACCTTTTGTTTAATGAAAAGGTTCAGTGGATATTAAAAGTTCTTCATGAATCCATTGATGCCAATACCTTCATTTTTTTAACAGCTTTAAGCAGAACCCTGCATATCCAAAGCCCTCCTCGGGCCTCTGTCTGCAAAAAGCATGAGTTAAGAGAGGCTTATGTAAGCATGTGGTGGAAATATTACCCATCGTCTTCCTCCGTTAACACAACACCCCCATCTCATCACCACTGACCTCCGTACGTTCTTTTCTCCATGCTTTTTTATTTTGCCCTGAACTCAAAGTCACTTTAGAGATTTAAAAAACTTCAACCCATATATTAAATTCTCTTTTTCAAATTCCTTTACAGCTGTTTATTAGCTGCTATTTTAAAATTAATTTCACTGTAAACGTCCTAATAAAACAAGCAACTGTTGAACCAAGAGCCTAATCCGAAGAATTTCAGTTAAAGTGTCAGTGCCAACCCAGTGCACATGACCCAACAGAGAAATCATATCAACAGCAGATGTTTTTTTTTTTTACGAGCACCTCAGTATGCTGCTGTCAAGGTGAAAAGTTTCTCCTGTGGAAATCAATTAGAGTCTCATGCTCTCCAGATGTGGAACCATTGGCAGGTACTAGTAATTCTTCCTGTGCTCCTATTCATAAGTTTGACCCATTTATAGGGGATATTGTGGTCTGGAACAAAAATATGGTGAAACAAGTGGACTCATTTTAATTGTCTGGAATCCTCTTGAACCAAAGTCAAGGTCAACATCTCTTGGGTTTATGTGCTTTTGGCCAGTTACGGTTTGGCGATGCTGGGGTTTGCTTGTGTCTGCATGCTATTAACACTCCACAATGTCAGGTGGGGAATCAATGCAATTCTGTTGGCTCAATGGCGAAAAAAAAAGAAAAGAAAAACATTGCGACTCTGATATGACTCAGAGATGTGTTCAGGATAGGGTGTCATTCCACAAGTGTCCTTCACATTACACAGCCATGATTCAGATATTTATATTATGCATTATGCATATTAAGCATCAAGCTCAATTCACGCTAGCTCTAAATACAAAATATGTGCAATGTTTAACAAATGTAAGCTATTAAGCAAAAAAAATATTTTTTTTTATTTATTTTTGAGGAGAAAAACACATGATGGATAAACACAATCAGTCTTTACACCTGCCCCAGATGACATCTGTCTCAGAAGTCATTGGACATTTTTGTTTCAACAGCCTATTGCACCATAATTGCAAGAAAGCCACTATTTTTCAGATTTATTTTAACAATAAAAACAATGTGTAAGTTAGCGAAATCTACAATAGCCTATAAGTTTATTCTGTTTTGAAGTGTGCATTTACAAAAAACACTGATTATACAACTTTGGTTTGTATGATGGATTATTTGAACTGTAATAAATTTAAAAGCGAACCCTAAGAAAAAGCAATCACATCAAAAGCATAGTCTACTTCAAGAAGTAGGTCAGGACAGAAAATGGAAACTTTAGGACAAAGATACGAATAAAAGTAGGCTTTACTAAATTGATGATAGGTTTTAAATTGCATTGCTGCTGTATTGTGAGTCGCGTAGTAAACTTTCTTACCTTACTGGAGAAGTGGCATTGGACTTTATTAATAGAAGAGAGGTTCTGCGCTCCGAGGACAATGAAGACTCTCTTAAAGACGAACGTCCTTTTGTAGTTATAGCCTACTTTATAAACCAGCGAATAAATTTTGAAGCTGAGTCTTGCTCAAAAAAGTGATCGCTAAACCGGTGTTCGCGTAACCGTTGGCTGTATCTCTATCCTATGCGCCTGGAGGAGAGCGCGCGACAGCGACAACTGCAAGACAATTGAGTCGCTCGCTAAGCGCGAGGAGTGGGCACGCGCTTACGCCTATATTCTGTCCCTCCCACTGTTTAGTTTTCGATTCTAACTTCTATAGTTTATCGTCTATCGATTCTAACAGATTGGTGTAGAGCTTCCATTAAAAGCCATTACAAAACAATGTCATTATACAAATAATGCAATCTTACGAAATTATTGTCTTAAATTGATGTACATATTTCATGTTTTTTTATGACATTCATACACTACACATGGTATTGTAGGCTATGTGTTAACCCTCATGTTTTGTTGAGATGTACTCACAGTTTTTATGTCTGGGATCCCAGAGACCTTAATCATATCTTAAAATGATGAGAGTAGCATAATTTTATTAAATTAATATTTTTTCTTTCAAATTATTTGAACTATAATAAAAATCAGTAGAAACATATCATCAAAGGTTTTCCCCTCTATTTTACCACACAGTATTCATGGACTTTTTCAGAAATGTGACTTGTATCTATAGTTTCGTCTGTTTGGGGTCAAACTGTTGAACTTTATAATAAAAGAAATCAAAAGAAGAAACTGACAGTATTATAGTTATAGTTGACTCAATGTCATGACACGATTGTTTTAGCATGGTCTGGAAAGTTCAATTAGGGATAATGGGGGTGTAAAATGGAAAATTCAGGATCTGGAACATCAACAAAGCAGCCCTCTTTCTAAATTACTATTCAGAATGTCTGTTCAAAAATAGCTGGCCATAAGAAGGCTAACAAAAATGATTGGTAAGTCATTGCACTGAAGGGTCCGTGAGAATCACTTCCTGCTGGCTTTATGAAGGGTCTGTGAGAATCACTTCCTGCTGGCTTTAATGATAAGGCTCCAGGATGTATTTTCCCATCTGGCATTGTATTAACAGATAGCACTCTGTAATTTAGGAAATAATAGAGAATGAAGGAAAACAGAGTTTCCGTTTCACTAAGACACTCAGCAAAAGTTAGGCTGAGTCAGTTTTGGCATCAGCATATCATCTGAAGACAGGAACTTTACTTGCACATATAGGTCTTTAAATTCCCCAGGTCTGTTTCTATTATTGAACATCTTTGAATAAGTATAGACCATTTCACAAGATGTAAACAACACTGGTCCAGAAGCACTTCCTGTTTCAGTTTGTAACTTTTTTCTTTATTTCACATGTAAAGAAAACATCTTAAAGATGTTTGTTAAACTTTTTGATTCAGTTTTAAATGTTCTGTTGGTTGTATTTTATCCCAACTTTTATGTAGTGTTAAAAAACTGAAACAGGAAGTGCTTCTGGACCAGTGTTGTTTACATCTTGTGAAATGGTCTATAGTTTTTTTTTTTTTTCATATGTAAACTTTATTGCATTTCTAAAAAGGTCTAATGCACCCCAAATATATCATACTATATATTTTACACAGCCAGTTTAGTGACCATTTCTGCAGGTTACATCATTACGCCAGTAGATGGGGACAAATGACTTATCATTGACTGTGTCTTATTGACTTTTGTGTCAATATTGACTTTTGTTTCATTAAAGCAATGTCACAGTCATTGAATATCAGATTAGATCTTATTCATAATAACAGCACTGTTGCTTTTGATGTATCTTAAATATTACTATATAATATATCATATTATTCTGATTTAATATATGTCCAGTCTCAACTGCCAAGTCAAACTCCCAAAAGAGCATCCTTTTTTCAATTCCTCTGATATGATCATAGAGGGATATGATGAATCTAAGGGGGACCCCTAGTGCTAAAATAAATCCCTGCATACCTTTTCCTTTGGTGTTTTTTTTTTTTTTTTTTTTTTTTTTTTTTGTATTTGTAAAACCTCTAGTGTAAAAGAAAATCCTGTGTGCTGTAGCCGGTTGCATGATTTGCCAAAACTTGTAGTTTTTTATATCAACGTATTTAAAAAAAAAAAAATTTTTATATGGCGCTTACAGGCCTACTAATTTTTTGTATATTTGTAAATATTTAATATTTGTTGTGTTTGTACATATTTTATATGAATATAGGCAATGTATTTAAAAAAAAAAATATAAACTGTTTATTTATTTATTTATTTATTTATCAAGGACAACAACAATGATGTGATGTGCCACTTTTAGCCAAAACAGATAGCTACTTTATAAATAGATACATTTCATTAGACTAGGGACATCAGATGACATGTAAGCCATAGGATTATTGTAAAAAACAACACATAATTCCTATTACTATAAAAAGGGTCTACTTTTAGTAAACTTTGGATGTTTGACAATGACAAAGTATGACAAAGAACTGACTTTAGAGAGCTCTAATCTTAATTGTTACTATAAGAATGGAATGTAATTGAATTACCAAAAAAAGCAATTACTAGTAATGATGGGAACAATTTAAGCTTAAACGACTTGCTTGCTATGTTTAAAACAAACACACACACACACACACACACACACACACACACACACACACACACACACACACACACACACACACACACACACACACAAACGGAAAAAAAAAAAAAAAAAAAACAATGCATGCACCAAAATGTTAAACTGTGAATCTCAATGTATCGATTTATAAATATTTATTACTACAAATTATACAATATATTTACATATAATAAACAATCTTTCCGATACACGTCTATTATTAGTATTGCTATTAGTTTGCTATTAGTGTGTTTTAGGTTAAATTTCGTACCAATGTGCTGAATTTATCAAACGCGTTCTGGCAAGAGAACAGAGCTTTTCTGGGCTTTCGGGCGACCCTTACCTACAGCTGCTGCTACTCTCAGCAGCACTCACGCACCGGGGCTAGCTTTGTCATTCACGCGTTTCGTAGTTTCCAGCCACTGACACCAGTAAAAATGCGTTTACCATGGTTTATCATCTGTCTAGTTTTCACTGTGTGGTGTGCGGAGGGCAGCGATGTGCTCGAGCTCGGAGACTCTGACTTTGACCGGAGCGTAGCCTTGCACGAGACTCTGCTAGTGGAGTTCTTCGCACCTTGGTACGTTCTGTCCCAGGCAGTCCACAATATATGTTATAATTCTACGAAAGTAACGTTATAAATTTAGCTGCTACCAGGTTGTAGTGTAGTTAGTTTGGTCTTAAGCTGGGGTTTTCTTAATTTTAATGTATGGATCTTTTAAGAGAGTTATAATGGTTGTGTTAATGCATAACGTTAGTGCATAAATCTAAATGATGACTTATAGAGGTGCATGAAGCTAAACTATGATGACCATTCACAATTATCTGATTTAAACAATTATAAATCCCTTTAGATCCATTTTAACCTTAAACTGACCCTTAAAACAGTGCAATGAATTAACAATGTAACATTAACACTCATATATGATGTGCTCACAGGTGTGGTCATTGTCAGCGTCTTGCTCCAGAATATGAGGCTGCTGCCACAAAGCTGAAAGGGACATTGTCTCTGGCAAAGGTGAGGAGTGATGGACCCATGAGTTTCTGTTACCGAGCTCAATCTTCAGTCTTTAATGCTACACAGCTGCCTCATTCTGCAAGATCATGCTTTTACATGTATGTCTTTAGTGAATTTGTCTCTTTCCGTTCCTTTGATGAGGTTGACTGCACTGCGAACTCTGAGATCTGTGAACGTTTTGGAGTGAATGGATACCCCACCCTTAAAATATTCCGCAATGGAGAGGATGCTGGATCGTATGATGGACCCAGAACAGCAGGTTGATACCATGTGTCCATGCATACAGTACTGTTTAAAAGTTTGGGGTTGGTAAGATTAAAAGAGGTGTCTAATACTCACCAAGGCTGCATTTATTTGGTCATAAATATAGTAAACCAGTTATTTTGTGAGTTGTTATTACAATATAAAATGTAATTGATTCCTGTGATGACAAAGCTGAATTTTCAGCTGCTAATTACTCCAGTCTTCAGTGTCACATGATCCTTCAGAAAGGATTTGGTGCACAAGTAACATTTCTTATTGTTATCGATGTTGAAAATAGTTGTGCTAAACAGTTGTTTTTTCAGGATTCTTTAATGAATATAATGTTTATTTGAAATAGAACAGCATTTAGTTGAAATAGAAATATGTTGTAAGTCATAAATGCCTTTACTGTCACTTTTGAACAATTCATCCTTGCTGAATAAAATAATTAATTTCTTTGAAGAAAATCTTACTGACCCCAAACTTTTTAATGGTATTGTATGTTTTATTTTTTGTTTCCCTTTTTTTTGGCTGTAACTATTTTAGTTACTTGCATACCTATATCTTGATCTAAAATAGATGGAATTGTGAGCTACATGAAGAAGCAAGCAGGCCCAAGTTCCGTGGCTCTGCACAATGAGGCAGATTTGGATTATTTTACCAACAACTATGAGGCCAGTGTGGTGGGTGAGTAGCAGAGTTTGTAATACCTGCCATAAAATGTTGAATTGCTCCTGTAGCAGAAGGTCAAAACTAGTCAGATTTGACTTCTGCATTCATCTTTTGGAACTGAAAAAGGCCGAGGTTCTTACGTTTCATATCTTGTCTCTGTTCATCCCAGGCTTTTTCTCTGGGGAAGATAGTGCACAGCTTGCAGAGTTTCTGAAGGTCTCTGGTGCCCTGAGGGACAGCTATCGATTTGCACATTCCACTGATATGGGATTGAGCTTGAAATATGGGGTAGATGGAGAGTATGTATGACAGAGCATTAAGGAAACATCCATTTGTGAAAATGAGCAAAATTCAGCTTTGGCTAAGCCCCGCCCCCCTTAGTTACTGTTGCTACATCCATCAAACTTCATCTGCGCTCTGCGTGGCTTATGCTGTAACAGCTCATCCTGCTGAAATGTTATCAAACTTTTATAAAGCAGCAAATAAAGTGTCCGATAGAAGTAGGCAAAAGAGGCTGCAATATGTGTTCGAAGGCTATATTCAAGACATACAGTTGAAACGCAAGAAACAACAATCCATCCAAAATAGAGACAAAAGCATAATGTTACTTACCGGTCACAGTCAAAAAAATAATCTCCACATATCCTACTAATCGAGGCGGGGACTAAATATCAGGGAGCAACACTGTTCATGCAAAGCTGGGTAGGTCTCTATTCACTTCTATAATCGTTATTACAAAGCAAACTGACTACACGAGTATAGTTTGTAAAGTTTTTTATTGAGCATATATACATTATACAGTCTTCGATCAACAATACAGGAGAGGCTCAAACATTTTTATATAACTGTACATATAGACAAAAACAAAAACAGACAAAGCGGAAGTAGAATAAAGTTTGGTAGCAGAAAGTTCAATAATAATTTATATGAATAAAGTAAAAGGAAATAAATATTTATACAGATACTGATTGTAAGAAATCTGTAAAGGGTTGCCAGATCTTATAAAAACCTGAGAGATTGTCCTTCAACAAATATCTAATTTCTTCCAAATGTAGAGTACTGGACATGTCCCGAAGCCACATTTTGTCGGTGGGTATTTCTGGCCCTTTCCATGACATCAGGAGTAACTTTTTTAGCAGTAATAAGAGAGTAGGAAATGAACTGCTGCTGGGGTGAAGTCAAATTTCTAAAGAACTGTGATGTGCCAAGGATAATCAACAATGGTTCCGGTAATAATGTAATCTTAAAAATTCTTGACAATACATTAAATACATCAGACCAGTAGGTGGCAACTTTAGGACAAGAAAAAAAAGCATGAAAAAGTGTTGCATTGAGGGACTGACAGTTATCACAGTTTGATAAAGCTTTCGGGAAAATGTTGTGGATCTTTACTTTTGAGAAGTGAAGCCTATGTATTATTTTGAACGACTACACGAGTATAACGTTGTATTTATTAGCAGCGTGTGCTAGCGTATCAACAATCGGTATGAGAACCGAAATCATAACCTAAAACATTATAAAACTAGTATAACTTCACAGTAAGGTTAGAAGTAAAAAAAGATGTGCTTGTTGACCTTTGGGGGGTTTAGCTGACTGAGGACATCCATACAGTTTAATCCAAAAATGACACTTGTCAGGATTTGACTTCGGTTTTGGGAAGGGAAAAAAACGGACACCCCCCCTCCAACCTCTGGGAAACGCGCATCTTTGTTACAAATGCCCCAGGCTCAATGTCTAACCATATTTTTGATGAACTACAACGGTAATAGCCTGCCGAGACCAAGAATATGAGACGCCTGTGTTGAAAGTCAATGGAGCGCAATTGTCGGAGTCCGTGTGGGAGCTCGTTCTTGGCTGCGCTGTGATTGGTCAAGCTACATTTTAGGGCGTGGCTTAGCCAAAGGTGAATATGGTCAATATTTCATGTTAAAGTATGTCCTCAACATCCTTTTTTTCCCCACTTGCTGTCAGAGATTGAGCTGACCAAAAACGTCTCTACCAAAACTTGAAAATATGTAGTAAAAATAAAATTGTACGGTTAAGATAAGATACCCAAAGATAAAATCATTTAAGATGTTGTATACAAGTAGTCCATATAATGTCCTTTACTTTTAAGTATTGGAAATGGTAGTACGGTATATTCAATATTTGCATTTTTTACATTAAAAGATTTACAGAATGCATATGGTACATTTGGTATATCAAGTAGAAATGTATATTTTGGTATTTGGATACATTTGATATATCAAGCTATCAATAATTTTTCATCAAGGTCTCAGAGATTTCTAGCTTGACATTTGTACAATAAAATGGATTTCTCCATCCTTTTTTTGTGTGGCATCTAAGAAGTCATTTGGAATGGCACATATTTATTCAGTTCAGAGAAAATTCAAACAACAATTTATCAAAAATGGAGTATGATAAAAAATGTACAACCCATTACTTGCACTGCATTTACTGTTAGTTTTTTGTTCTAATATTGGCTTCTCTTGCATTGCAGGTGTGTTCTGCTGTTTCGTCCCCCTCGTTTAAACAGCAAGTTTGAGGACAATGTGGTGAAATACACAGAATCCGTTTCGATTTCTTCTCTCCGTACATTCATCAGAGACAATGTGTATGTTTCTTTAACGCTTGAATATTTTGTGGGAATATGGTCAAGCAGTTGTACATATGCATTTTGATTTATTGTGATTTGTTTGCCCATATGTCCCTATTTCTGTTATTTTCCTCTTGCTCTGCTTTAGATTTGGTCTATGTCCACATCTGACCACAGAAAATAGGGACAGTCTGAAAGGAAGTGACCTGCTTACAGCGTATTACAATGTAGATTATGTGCGAAATATCAAAGGCACAAACTACTGGAGGAACAGGTGAGCACCCAATTATTGGATTCCTTATTGGATCATTTCCTTGTCTTTTATATATTTTTATTTTTCTCTCAGAATAATGAAGGTGGCAACCCAGTTCCAGGCTCAAGGTCTGAGTTTTGCGGTGGCTGATCGACAGGAGTTCCAGGATGAGCTTGAGGAGGAGTTTGGTGTGAGTTCGGTTGAGGGAGGAGACATTCCCCTCGTCACCATCCGGACCAGAGCGGGACACAAGTACTCCATGCAGGAAGAATTCACGTGAGTCTTGCAACTAGTCTCCACATAGTGCTTTTCTGTTGTCACAATCAATAGATTTGAGAAAAATCTATTGGTTTTGGAAAGGTTTTAAAACTTTGTTTGGTTCTGTAGGCGAGATGGCAAGTCCTTGGAGAGGTTCCTGGAGGATTACTTTGCTAAAAGATTGAAACGATATGTGAAGTCTGAAGCTGTTCCAGAGTCCAACGATGACTTTGTCAAGGTACATGGACCCACAAAGGTGTTTTTGTCTTTAATGTGTGAAGATAATAATGTTTTCTTGTATACATCACATATGTGGTTCCACAGGTCGTGGTTGCTGACACATTTGATGAGATTGTGAATGATCCAGAAAAGGATGTGTTGGTTGAATTTTACGCTCCCTGGTGTGGCCATTGCAAGAGCCTGGAGCCTAAGTACAAGGAGCTTGGAGAAAAGGTTTTTTAACACAATTTATATACATTATAAATCATTTTTAACATGCAACCGTTTGGGTTGGTAAGATTGTTTTATGTTATTGAAAGATGTCTAATAAGGGCCAGCGGATGATATCATTCTGTTTATTCTAATCGCACGCTGCAGTTTTGTCGTCTGTCGCTTTAAATACTCTCGCTCTTTAAAGCAAGATGGATTCTGATTGACTGTCAATGTTTTTATCGTTCATCAGCGGGGGAAAAAATTGTTCAGTAAGTGATTCCAATGATATTGTTTCTGTGTGCCGTTATCGTTATAGCTGTGGTGTGAACTCTGATATTCTTTTATATTTAGAAATGTTTTTGGAACTACATCTTTATTGATATTTTTATAGTTATTGTTCTTGGTGTGAATGGGCCTTTATGCTTCCCATGGTAGCATTTACATAAAAAAAAAATTACTTGTATTTACTTGTAACTGATTTTGCAGATAATTTGTTTAAAAATGTATTCAGTTAGCTCTGCTGGTTGATGTCATTGTACAGAAAAGAATGTTGTGACAGTTGGTCGGTGTGTGTTTGTCCCGCCCCTCCTCCACTGTGATTGGACGTCTGGGTAAAAAGTGACAGTGATGAGCGCTGCATTTTACCCAAAGTTGAACATTCTCTTCAACTATCAGCGACCTGTAAAAAATAATTGAAAAAAATTGCCAGGCCTTTGAAAAAATGCTTTGGTGGACACAGCCTATCTATTATCATCAGCATCATTACTTTAGTTTTCAGTGTCACATGATCCTTCAGAAATCATTCTAATATGCTGATTTAATACTGATTTAATAGCATTTTGTGTTGCTATCAATGTTGAAAACAGCTGTGCTGCGTAATATTTTAATGGAAAACTTCCAAAGTTTTTCAAAAGAAAAGTAGAAAGTTCAAAAAACAGCATTTATTTGAAATAGAACTCTTGTAACTTTAAATATGTCTACTCAATTTAATGCTTTCAGTTTTGCTGAATTAAAGTATTAATTTCTTTACAAAACAAATCGTACTGACCACAATCCTTTGAACTGTAGTACTTTAAGAAATAAAGCCACAGTGGACCTCATGCTCATTATTTGGATTTTGTGTGTGTCTTAGCTGTCCGGGGACCCCAACATTGTCATTGCTAAAATGGACGCCACAGCTAATGATGTGCCCCCAAATTATGATGTCCAAGGGTAACATTCTGTCTCTCTCTTTATGTCTCTGATCTATTTATAGTCCATTACAACAGACATTCATTGATATTCAGCCATTTATTTTCTTGATTCATCACCTATTTTGCCTAAATGCAGATTTCCAACCATTTACTTTGTGCCCTCTGGACAAAAAGACCAGCCACAGCGATATGAGGTGAATATAATCATGCACACAGATTATTTTAAGACAATTTGACTACAATGTTGCTTAAGCAGTTTTGTCCTGCAGGGTGGTCGTGAGGTTAGTGACTTCATCACCTACCTGAAGAAAGAGGCCACACATCCGCTCATCTTGGATGAATCAAGGGATGAACTGTAAACACATAAAGATGCTGAATTTATCAGGTGGAGAAATGCACAGACCCACACTGAACTTCAGCCAGATGTGTCACACGCAGCTATTCATCACATCCACTGGGACATCAAAGCACATGATCACTTGTAAAAGCAATTCATCACTTGTAAAATGTTAGTCAATACACAACTGGACACATAAGGAATGTAATTTACAGTAATTATATAGGTAAAGGGTTAGTTCACCCAAAAATGATAATTCTCACTGTCATGCCATTTTAAACCCGTAAGACTTTCATTCATCTTCAGAACATAAATGAAGTTATTTTAAATGAAATCTGATTGATTTCTCTCCCTCCATTGACAGCTAAGCAACAACCACATTGACTCAAGTTTAATTCAGTTTTTTTTTTTAAGAGACATGATTTCTTTGTGTTGAACAGAAATAATTTAGGGTTTAATTCACATATAAACATTGATCAATGCACACATCAGTTGTGGTAAACCAAAGCTCATTTCATGTTTCAATCTCAATGTCGCTTCAGAAAACATAGTTTTACAATCAGAAGGCTTAGTTTTACAATCTCTATGAACTTTTTGACAGGGTAGTTGTGTGGACTGTCAATGTAGGGACAGAAATCGCTCATGTTTTACTAAAAAAAAATCTTGATTTGTGTTCCGAAGATGAACGAAAGTCGTACAGGTTTGGAACTACATGAGGGAGAGTAAATGATTTTTGGGTAAACTAACCCTTTAAAATGCTGTATTTGATTCTGTTATTTAACAATCTGCTGCCAAGTTGCCCTCGTTTTCTTTTATTCTGTCTTTTATAACAAAATGCACTGCATATGTGAAATATGCTAATTTCCTGTCTCTTTATTTAAAGAGAGACTGTTTATAGGTCACTTATCACATACATGTTACTGTAGCATCCTAAAGTGTTCCATTGACTGAATGCTCAGTGCTGGCTTGTTTAGTTTACAAAATGTTAAAAATGTTACTGTGTTGGTACTTTAATTACATAATCTCTTCATAGTCCATTCAGATATTACTATAAAACTTTGTTTCAAGTCTATTGGATGTTAGAAATTCTGTAAGCAGTTGATGACTGTGAAATAACAGTCTGAAAAGAATTGGGGTGCCTGTTCTACCTCCTTATGTCTTATCAAATTAAACTTCTGTAAGGGCTCATTTTGGATCGCATCTTCTATCCACACATGTGAGGACATGGGATGTTAACAACTGTTCCCAGGCTAGTAATCCTTTAGAAGTTTGACATGTATTTCTTGGACTGTTTATGTAATCACGAAGGGGAGTGTTTTGTGTTCGACACAATAAAGAAATGGACAAGACACTGTGTATTGTGGCATATATTTGTTATATATTTTATATTAGACCTACTGTTTTAAAGGTTACACAGCAAGATGAGCTATTTGTGATCCAAAAACAGTTTTATATAAAATGTAATTTTAACAATTTAAAAATATTGTCATGTTAAATATATTTTCTTTTGTAAATCAATAAAAGGTAATACTTTTACTTAATTTATCACTAATTAAAAGTAAAATCAAATCTATTAGTTTATTTTTCAGTGCATGCATTTATTTTCAATGTTACCTTATAATTGTTTAACCATTTAATAGTGCTTACTGTAATATTTTTTGCATTTTTTCCCATTAAAATTACTTACATTTTTTTTGTGTAGAGTAAACGTCATAGCATACATTTTGAAATATACACCTGCGATTTAGATATCATAGTATAAATAGTATAATTATTTCACTTAATGTAGATTTTTTTAAATTGTTCTTTTAATTTGCAAGTTCAAGTTTTAGCTAGGAATTATATTCATCATGATGACTGTTCTCAGGATTCTTTCGAGAACTTTTCAGTCTTCTGTTCCAGTCTGGACCCGCCTACAAGCATTGGGGCGCTTTCTTTGATTGGTGGAGATAGGTGTATGCCAAAAGCGTCTCTTTTGCTTATTGGTCCACTTTGTGGCTGAATCCCCAGCCACGCCTCGTGCTTCCTCTCCTCTTACCGTTGTGTGCGTTGTCCGGTACCGGTGATCAAAACCACGCCGCAAACATGATGGGCAGACCGGTTCTCGTGCTTAGTAAGTGCTTCCCCCATTATCCCCCCTGTAAATGTGCAATTGTAGCTTTATTATGACCCGTCGCTGGACTCGGTACGAGTTCGAATAAGAGTTTTATTCATGCGACAGTGCTAGAATGCTAAGCTAACTAGTGTGGCACGGGGGCCTCGCGTGTCTGACAAGCTCATGTCAGTGTTCGGATTAGTCATTGTGTTAGCCTCGTAGCTAACATTACTTATTAATAGAAATGTTATTGCATATTGCACAAGAAGTTACACAGTCAATGTTAAAATGAACGCTGTTATTCGCAGTTATTTGCTAAATTTACCCGGCTGTAGGTTCTGTCTAACGGACGTTTCAAAGTAATGAATAAGCTAGCCTGCAGGCTAGCGGCGCAGTGTGTGCTGACCAGAGCTGCACCCACTTCATGTTTTGACTGATTAGCATTATTGATATTTTCTCAGTTAGCATGGTCAGGTATTGTTTTTTGTTCGAAAATAAATGGATTTTAGATGTTAGAGCAGTGTCTTTTGTTAATAATAAATAAAATATTAAGATGCAGAGTTAATCCAAACTGGCTCTGTTTCTGTTCATAACAGGTCAAAACACAAAGAGGGAATCTGGACGGAAGGTTCAGATAGGAAACATCACTGCGGCTAAAGTGGGTCTTTTATTTTCTATTTTTGCTGAGGTAAAATTGAATAACACCGCTAACAAGCTGCTCCATCTTCTCTTTTCAGACCATTGCTGATGTCATAAGGACATGTCTGGGACCAAGGGCTATGATGAAGGTGTGTTTCTAATGTTAAGTCCACATTTATATGTTGCTGCATTGTTAGATGTGACATCTAAACTTGCTCTATGTTTGAGGAAACATTTTGTTCTCTGTGTGCAGATGCTGCTGGATCCAATGGGTGGTATTGTCATGACCAATGATGGCAATGCCATTCTGAGAGAGGTAATCAATCCATGAACTCTGATTTATCAACTAAGATGCATGTTTTGTGTTTAATAAATATTAATCTAACGTTCTCTCTGTGTCATTTAGATCCAGGTCCAGCACCCTGCTGCCAAGTCCATGATTGAGATTAGCCGCACACAAGATGAGGAGGTTGGAGATGGGACCACCTCTGTAATTATTCTGGGTGAGGGTCATCTGTGTGTCATTACAGATGGAGTCTGTGTAACCATGTGAAAATAATGAAAGAATTAGGATTTGCTTTTAATGTTTACTTGAATAATTACTTTTGTAATTTAGTAATATTTTAACAACTTATTATTGATAATCTCATAATTATTATATAAATAAAGAAGAAAATAGTTAACGCATTGTTAATTTTTAAAATAATTTGACTTGCTCAAATCCCAACCTAACATTTTGTGTACAGCGGGTGAGATGTTATCTGTGGCTGAGCAGTTTCTAGAACAGCAGATGCATCCTACCGTGGTGATCAGTGCATACAGACAGGCTCTGGATGACATGTTGAACATACTCAAAGACATCAGGTAATAAGCACACACACAACTAGTCGTAATTGTCTGTATGAGCTCTTAACCATTAAGCAGCCGAGTTTATTAGTGGATTGGTAAGGTGGATGATTGGTTGTGGTAGGATGATATGTTCTGCAGTCTGATCATTTCTCTACAACCTCTTCTTTCACAGCACCCCAGTAGATGTGAATAATCGTGACATGATGTTGAAGATAATAAACTCTGCCATCAATACCAAAGCGCTCAGTCGCTGGTCCACCTTGGCCTGTAACATTGCTCTGGATGCTGTCCGTACTGTTGAGCTGGAGGAAAACGGACGCAAGGAGATCGACATTAAGAAATATGCCAAAGTCGAGAAGGTAGGACAAAGCTGACTGAATAAAATTTTTTTCCTGTTGTTTACTTCTCTTATTGCAGCATTAGCCCCGTTTCCACCAAAATTATCCAGAACATAATTTTTTCCCCCAGACTTGTTGCTTTTAGCGTTTGCACTGTGGTCTAGAGTACGATGTAGAATAGGCAAATTAGTCCGGTGTCGTAGGACTGCTCGCACCATAACAGAAAAAAAAAATGGTGGTTGAAATAAAATGCTGCGTGGAGTCAACCAATCAAAATGCATCATGAACTCACCCAATCAACATGTTCAGCACCCAAGTCCCACCCCAAAAGTTCCTGAACTTTGAATAAGAACTACCTTCCAAGCAGGGACTTTCTGAGGGGGAAATTGTTTACCTGGAACTTCATTTTTAGACCCTGGTTCCTGCGGTCGAAACACAGAGTACCACCCCAAAGTTCCTAGTTCTTGGGTACACTTCCTGGAGTGAAAACGCAGCTATATACGGTAGTGGCCAAAAGAGATGTCGGGCCCAGGAAAATTGACATATTTACTGTGGTGTAAAGATACACTCGTGTTACGATTGGATAAAAAAATCGGTGTACTAAACTCACGATACTATCGCAGTATTTTTATTAATTTTTTTACTTGAATAATTTGGTTTTTTTTTATAATTTCTTTTATTAAAATTATATTTTATCATGTCCCACAAATATTCTCCCATTACATTATTATACTTTACTACATTAAACTACTATATACTGTATTTAATATAAGTATATTTAATATATACTTTGAACTTTAAGTAACCTGCATTTTTTTTTTTAGTTAATTTGTAATCAAAACAACCCAGCTGCAGTTTGATTGATAGTTCTCTGTTTTTGCAAATGAACTCTTTTATTGTGAATGTCCCAAATGGGAGAGGGTGTGCAATTTTCAAAGAGTTTATTTAAATGTTCATATTATATATTTTGGTTGCATTTGTGAGTTAATAAAAATGTTAAAACCGGTTATGTAAACTTTGCACATTATCTAAAAATTAATAAATCCTCCGATATAGCCCTGAATCTAATCGTATCGCAGAATTTTCTGGTATCTGCTAATTTCGTATTGCTGGTTGAGAGAATCGATATCGTAATGTGATGAACTGTCTGATTTACACCCCTAATTTGGATAAGACCTCTAAATTTATTATTAATGTAAAATATTTTTCTCATATTTCCAGTTAAATCATTGTACTTGTAGGCTCACTAAAAATGCATACCACCAGAAAATTATAGCCAATAGCCAAAAAAAAAAAGGTAAGACCAATAGGTGGATAATGGATAAAATTAAGCCTTTTTTTTGTAATGGTTTACAAGTGGCAATTTACCTTGACTTTAAACTGCTTGTTTAAATGTGGCTTCGGTTTACCCAAATGCACTTTTTGTTTGTGTATAGGTGCCTGGTGGCTTCATTGAGGACTCATGTGTGCTGAAGGGTGTAATGGTAAACAAGGATGTAACTCATCCCCGTATGCGAAGACTGATTAAGAACCCCAGAATTGTTCTGCTGGACTGCTCTTTGGAGTACAAGAAGGGTGAGAGTCAGGTGAGGTTTTGTCTAAATCTATAAATCCCTTATTGACTATATTTACATATTTAGTAAAAGCTTAACTTGACCCTTTCTTTCCCCCCTCAGACTGATATTGAGATTACTCGTGAGGAAGACTTTTCCCGCATCCTGCAGATGGAGGAAGAGTACATCCAGCAGATCTGTGAAGACATCATTCGTCTCAAACCTGACCTGATCTTCACTGAGAAGGGCATCTCTGGTACACATGAGCACTCATGCAGTCATGTGTTTATGAGAAAGGATGGTGGTCAGTTCAGATCACATGTGGATTAAAGTCATTTCTTTGTCATTTCTCTAGATCTGGCTCAGCACTATCTGGTGAAAGCAAACATCACTGCGATCCGTCGTGTTAGAAAGACGGACAACAACCGCATTGCAAGGTGCAGAAATATCTGCTTTTGTCAATATATTTAAAATTTTACTTCTGTAGTTTATTACATAAATGGTGGTTTATTTTGCCAAACTTGCATGCAAAAAGGTAACTGTTTTCTTTGTTCTAAGGTTTGGGAAAACTTGGAAATTTAAAATGTAAAAATCTTTTATATATATATTAGGGGTGGAGCCGAACTCTAATACGGTATTCGGAAAGGCACAAATAACGTGTTTTTACAAATACTTATAAAGTTTTTCTTGTTCCCGAATACAAAGATTTTTTTTAATCAAAAAGCTGCGTTTCCTAATGAGACCGCACTGCAGTGCATGCCCGGATGAGAGAGTAACGCCGGTTTCACACTGCACGTGTAAGCAGTGCATATTTTTTTTCGGTGCTCATGTTAACAGGTTAGAGCATTCACATCGCATGCAGATGAAAATTTCCAAGTGCGTCCATGCCGCATCGAGATAAAAACATCTCAACTTTTCAGAATAACGTAGCCGATGGTTGCTTAGCAATGTCAGACGCCTCCGGAGTGCAACCGCCCTTGCGCTTTGAAAAAAGAAAAAGCCTATGCGTTTTCATGCGCTATATGTGAATATGCCCTTACTCTGTGTTTTGCATACAGCAAAATGTAATGCTGGATTTATGAAAAAACATCAACCAATATTGCATTGGTTATGATGGTCCATAATTATTATAAAATGATATCATTTAAGAATACTTAAATTTTTCTCAAATACAAATAGTCCCCCCCCCACCCCCCCCCCCCCCCCACCCAGCAGATACAAATACCGGCTGCTTTGCACACCCCATACATGTGTGTGTGTATATATATATAGTTTATATTTTAGTAATTCAACTTATTTCAATTTGTTGCCATGGCAACATTTGGTTTTCAAGTTTTTCATCTGTTTGTTATATTTTACTTATTTATCTTTATCTCAAGTACCTAAAACAATTTAAATATTTACAACTAATGGTTCGGAATAAAACCCTGAACCAGTAATCAGAAACTACTGGAGAATTTCTGAATGTATTGGTCAAAAAAGTGACTCTTCCTCTGCTTGTCTGTCTCAGAGCATGTGGTGCGCGTATTGCCAGCAGAACGGACGAGCTCCGTGAAGAGGATGTGGGTACGGGAGCTGGCCTGTTTGAAGTGAAGAAGATCGGCGATGAGTATTTCACCTTTGTGACAGAGTGTAAAGACCCCAAAGCCTGCACCATTCTGCTCAGAGGAGCCAGCAAGGAGATCTTAGCGGTAAGAAACAACAGGAAGAGGGTACTAAAGAGTCTAGGGTCATTGTTAAAGATTCATGGCAGTGCAACGCTCAGAGGAAGATTAATGAGAATGCATTTTAACTGTTATAACGAGTTTAACAAAGGTCTCTATAGTCAGAGCAGCCCTCAGGAAGAGGTGCTTTAGATATTTCAACTGGCCATTTGTTGAATATTTGATCAGTTCAGCCTGAGTTCTCTGGTCCCAGGTGATTTTGCACAGGTTAATTGACTTGTCTCCATTTGACTGATGATCTTTCTCTGCTTTCTCAGGAAGTGGAGCGCAACCTACAGGATGCCATGCAGGTCTGTCGTAACGTCCTGTTGGACCCGCATCTGTTGCCAGGGGGTGGAGCAGTGGAGATGGATGTGTCCCATCGGTTGATGGAGCGTTCGCGAGCGCTGACTGGTGTGGAGCAGTGGCCATACCGCGCTGTGGCTCATGCCCTGGAGGTCATCCCACGCACACTCATTCAGAACTGTGGAGCATCAGCAATACGTGTGCTCACTGCCCTTAGGGTACGTTGATTCAAAAAGCGCATTTAGATTCTTGTATTTCTCTCAGCACGTTACTGCCTCTCCCGAGTCACTGACACTCAATTGCCGTTTAAGTGGTCTCTGTTTCGGACTCTTTTTCAGGCCAAGCACACTCAGGAGGGCAACACCTCATGGGGGGTCAATGGGGAGACAGGAATTCTTGCTGATATGGAGCAGCTGGGGATCTGTGAACCACTGGCAGTTAAAGCCCAGACTTACAAAACTGCAGTGGAGGTAAAGACACAATTAATTAATTAAAATATTTTTTTAATTAATTGAAAAAAACTGTGCAGTTCTTAAAGCCTTAACTTTGATTTTAGAAACTCTACAGATACACTGATTTAAACTCACGGTGGAAGGTTTTCTTATAGGACTGATAACAAATTTTCTCTTTTTCTTTTCATTTAGACTGCCATCCTGTTACTGCGCATTGATGACATCGTTTCTGGTCACAAGAAGAAGGGAGATAACCAGATGGGTGGAGCACCGATGGAGGGCCAGGAGTAGAGAGAACAGGTGATAAAGAGGATGAAGGAACCAGAGTACAGAAAGGACAGTAACGCAGCAAATGAAGAGCATATACACAAGCATTTATCTGTGCAAAACACCGTTCTCCAAACACAATGTTCTCATCAGAAAGCCATTTGCACTGTTGCGTCATTAGGCCAGAAGCTCTTCTCACCTCGTTTGGTTTTTCTTTTGCGAAAGAAACAACTCTGGATTGGTTTAGGATATTTGTGCTAGTATTTCTGTGCTTCACTTTGCCTGTATTGTTACTTTGTATTTCCTACCGGTGATAAATTTCAAAATCTAAACATGTTGTTTTGAATTTTTTTGCTTTGTGTTGAAACCCCTACAAATTGCATACAAAATTTATAACACCTTGGTAGTTAAAGGATTAGTTCACTTTTGAAAAAACTTTTGCTGATATTTTACTCACCCCCATGTCATCCAAGATGTCCATGTCTTTCTTTCCTCAGTCGAAAAGAAATTTAGGTTTTTGATGTAAACATTCCAGGATTTTTCTCCATATAATGGACTTCAATGGGAACCGGATGGTTCAAGTATCAAAAGACGGTTAAAAACTGTTTCAGATGCAGCTTCAAATGTCTTTAAACGATATCAGACGATGAATAAGGGTCTTATCATGCGAAACGATCGGTTATTTCAAAACTTATTCCAAAATGTAACTTTTATAAGGACAAATGTTAGCCTTGCTATATTCTGTGAGGCGCGTTTGCAACGTCACGTATTACGTAATTACGTTCAAAAGGTCACGGGCGACGTAGCCGAAAGTACAGAGTCAGTGTTTACAAGTTGAACGCATAGGTTGAACGTGCAAACTAACTCAAACACCGTTTACAAAAAAAGGAATTAAAAGGAAAAACAACGATGTCGGACGATTTTGATTCTGTACTTCCGGCTACGTCGCCCGTGACCTTTTGAACGTAATTACGTATTACGTGACGTTACAAACGCGCCTCAGAGAATATAGCAAGGCTAGCATTTGTCCTTATAAAAGTTACATTTTTGGAATAAGTTTTGAAATAACCGATCCTTTTGCATGATAAGACCTTTATTCATCGTCTGGTGTCGTTTAAAGACATTTGAAGCTGCATCTGAAACAGTTTTTAACCGTCTTTTGATACTTGAACCATCCGGTTCCCATTGAAGTCCATTATATGGAGAAAAATCCTGGAATGTTTTCATCAAAAACCTAAATTTCTTTTCGACTGAGGAAAGGAAGACATGGACATCTTGGATGACATGGGGGTGAGTAAATTATCAGCAAAAGTTTTTTCAAAAGTGAACTAATCCTTTAACCATGATTCCTTGATTTGTAAGGTGATAAACAATCAAAAAAGCTGCAAGCTTTGCAAACAAAACAGCACTTTTAGGATTTTTTTGACAATCTTTTTTTACATGTATCAAAGTTCAGTTCCCATTTTTTTCAAATGCACTCTTAAAGCTGCAGTCCATAGCTTTTTTGGGTAAAAAAAAAAATCCAAAATAAGCAAATACATAACCAGCCAGTGTTCAAAACTATCTGCTTGCCTTAGCTCGATTCAAAGCAGTAAGCTTGTAATAATGTTTTTATATGGTACTGGTGGATTTCCACGGGAAATTCAAGCATGTCTTTGCGTCATTACGTCACATCTGTACACATAAAGGAGGAGTCTCGGCTTGTAGGCTATATTGCGTGTGAGGATGCTGGAGGTGGAGGTTTATAGCCTTTTCTCACTACACTTGATAAAATTAAACTTATCAATTTAATGGCAGATCCAGAGAGGTTCAAACAACAATCACCAGTGACAACAGATTCACCTGCTGTAAAATGCAAAAGACAGCATGACAGATTTTTGATCATGAGAGAGGGATGAGGATATCACCCCTGCACTGGGCTCGCTCTCCTGTCTCTGGGTCCACTTTACTGTCTAGATCTGACAGAGAAAAGAAAAGTATATATATAAAAAATGATCCTTTACAAAATATGTATCATGCATATGGTGATCACTTTACATCACTGCCAGAGCCACTGTCTGCTTCTCTTACCCATGATCGTGTTGCTGGAGGACAGGCACCGTTGCTGGTTAATAAGGCTAATGTTGGAAGGTCCCAGATTGTCTGATATTGTTGATCCCGCAGTTTGGAAAGGAGGGTCCTGCCTGGGACGGGGGTTCACCATTGGTATTCACATGTTCTCCAGTGGCCTACAGTGGGCACGAGCGTGCTCCTGCAGCCTGTTCATTGTGGTTGACAAAACAAGTGCGTTACATAATTTAAGTTGTAACTTCCGACAGGCAGCTGGCACAATGAAAAGATAATATTATTCGCAATTCAACAAAATACAAAAATGCACCCAAGATTAAAAACTATAATCGAGCCGAGGGTAAAAGCAGACTGTCTACGATGTCTTGCATGCCACCATACTTTTCTCTTCAGAAGCACATTTTTTATTATATTTTTTCAACTGGTTATTATACATGTCATGGGTTTTAATTGCTTGTATGAATTAATTAATAGTTGTTAAACCAAGTTCTGTCATTGGTCTTCTTACCATTGCACATGTTTCTCTTCAGCTTTCTAAACGGGCAGTTCTCTATGGGCTGAAATATGTGCCACCAGAAACTGAATTTGAACCATTTATATTTGAATTTGAATGGCTAAACTTGAATAATTGCATTGAAAAACTGAATTTAAATCACATCATTTAAAATTGTATTGTTTAATTAAAATTGAATTTATTCAAAAACTGAATCTGAATTGTATGATTTGAAATTGAATTTATTTGGAACTGAAGTCCAATAAAATTTGATCCTCACTGAAAATTAAACAGACATCCGGGTAGTTGGAGGGTGAAGGAAGAGCAATCGAGCGCAGATAGATAGATAGCGTTCATTGGCACACAGGACTCCTTTGGGCGGTAATGCTCTTTTTAAGAATGCGAACCGCCAATAAGCTCAAAGAAGAAGAAGAAGAAGGACTCCTTTGGCCAATCAGCACCAATGTTTTGGAGCACACAGTATGTTACCCGCCATGAAACAAAGAAGTGCTTCGGCGACCACTATTCGGCTGGGACAAATACGGTAATGACATTCTTTTTTTACGATATAACCATCTTTTGTTTAACTGTTGTTAATGTTATAGCTAAATCTTTCTCCCGACGTTGCTAATGCTAACACAGTAGTTAGCTCCAATCCCACGTTTTTATGGTAGCCTACTAGCTCTGGTAACAACATTTTTGCCTGGTGTTTATTATTTTTAAGCGTTTGCCTCTTCCTCCGGTGAAAATGTTGTTACAAACGTAGCTAGTGTTAGCCGCCGCCAAGTAGACTGGTCATGTCTTCAGCCTAGTGCCCAACATCAAATTGGCCCAGAGACTCCAAGGTGTTGTCTAGTTTCGCAACAAACAAAATAACGCACACACACCCAGATTAACATGTATAAAACAATGTGATGCATCTCCTGAACACGGCATGTCATTCTAGCAGACAGGGAAGGAGTCAGGAAAGAGGGAGAGATGGCCGACCCAGTGTCCACACAGAAATGACAAGGTTCTTCACTGTATTTGGTTTCTTTGTCAGACTGACTCATCCCTTACATTCATCAATTTAAATTCTCAAACTATAGCTAGTGAAATATGTATTTGCATTGTGTAATGTCAAATTAATAAATTAACATCACAGGTCTTTTCCTGCCCTTTTTGAAGCTAGGGGAAAGCGCCGGCGCGTTCAAGGGCCTTCCAACCACTTTACACCAGTCAAAGAGATAGAAGTTACATTTTATCTCTTACCCAAAATTGTTGAGCGCACTCCCAAAGGCAGTGAAGAAGTTTTCCATCTGCAAGCTGGTTTGGGACGCAGGTCCACGCTGATACCAGAGAACTACACCCGTGATGAGGTGAGGCAACAATTTGTTTTTTTTGTCATATAATGTTTGAATATAGTCCAATATCAAAACCAATGTTCGTTTGTCAATATGATTGTATGATTTACACTACTGGTCAAAAGTTTTAGATTGGTAAGATTTTTTTAATGTTTTTAAAAGAAGTCTCTTCTGCTCACCAAGGCTGCAATTATTTGATAAAAAAAACAAACAAACAAACAAACAAACCAAAAAAAAACTAGTAATATTGTGAAATATTATTACAATTTAAAACAGCGGTTTTCCTATGTGAATATGTGTAGAGAAGTGTAATTTATTCCTGTGATCAAAGCTGAATTTACAGCATCATTACTCCAGTCTCCAGTGTCACATGATCCTACAGAAATTATTATAATATGATGCTCAAGAAGCTTTTGTAACATTAATCACTACCATTCAAAAGTTTGGGGTCAGGGGGAAAAGAAATTAGAAAATACTTTTATTCATCAAGGATGAGTTAAATTGATCAAAAGTTACAGTAAAGACATTTATAATGTTAGAAAAGATTATATTTTAAATGAATGCTGTTCTTTTGAACTTTCTATTTATCATAGAATTTTGGGGGGAAATGGTGCACGACTCTTTTCAACATTGGAAATAATAAGTTATGTTTTTTGAGCATAAAATCAGCATATTAGAATGATTTCTGAAGGATCATGTGACACTGAAAACTGATGTGTAATCAGCAACAGTAATGATGTTGAAAATTCAGCTTTCAAATTACATTTTAAAATATTTTAAAGTAGAAAACAGTCATTTTAAATTGTCATAATGTTTCACAATATTACTGTTTGTCATTTTTTTCATCAAATAAAGCAGCCTTGGTGAGCAGAAGAGACTTAATTTAAAAACATAAAAACTCTTACTGATCTAAAACTTTTGACCGGTAGTGTATATTACTTTTGAAGGTATGTTCAACCCTCAAAGATCTTTATCCAAAACTGGAAAGAGTGTCTGGGGGCTGGCTGATTTACAAAGGAGCAGGCACATAGAACTTACCCATGGCCAATCTAATCTTGGTATAAAATAATTTGAATCAATATCTTGAGTGATGAGTACTGTCCCATTTCAATAGAGTTCAACTATTAAATAACTTTTCTTGTTAAGAGGGTGGGGTTCTAGAAAACTATATATGGTGTCTCCTGGGGACAGTGGATATACTGGGCTAATGCTGAAGACTGCAAGTATAGGCGGAAAGGGTGTCCTATATATTGCTCCGTACAGGAGGAGCTAGACACTCAACCACTGCCACCTGACTCCAGGTCCTTCTCTAGTATGCCAAAGGCAATGTGCCACTCTTGTCACACCAGCTATCCATTGCAAATCCTAGTAGCGCTGCATGTTGAAACATGCAAGCCTTCAGATACTTATCCACAGGAGGTATGTACAGACCCATTGTATGGATAATGTTGGGAGACCATTAAGCTTGAATACAATGTCTTAAGAGAACAAAGAGGAGGCTCAATATTACAGTTGAATTTTGTCATAACTTGTATAGTGGCCAGTTCCACCTGATGTGATGGGGATTTAAGGTAGTTAAGCTATATTTGCAATGAGGCTGTGTCAATTAATGAACAGTTTATCCAAAAACATCTGTTGAATGATGAGTAACAACACGTATATGCAATCATGTCACAATTTCTTTTTCAATTTTGTTATTCCTCCTGACAGCCTATGGAGGAAGATGGGTTTTTTGTGTCCTCAAAGACAGAGGTATGTTGTGATGTGGAGTGTTTATTTTTGAGGTATTATTGTCTCCACCTTTTAATGTTAAACATTTATGTGATTCCAGTTGCAGACCAATCTGTGGCCATAATTTTCCTCCCGATGACCTGGAGGAACATGCAAGCGAGTGTGGAGAGAGGTAACAGAATCTTAGCTCAATTTAGTCAATATAAAAATGTCAAGATTTCGTAGCATTTTAGTGAGATATTTGTGATATCCCTCCAAGCATCTGTCTTCCCACCAATGGATTAATGTATTGACCAGTTGGATTTAATACTTTTAAATTGACTGAGCTGTTACCATAAAGGCTGACTGTGCTGTGTGTGATATACATTTACTTTCAACAGTACACAAGTTTTTTTTTTCCTTTTTTTCTTTGGTTGTCACTGTTGCCATATGATTTTTATTGATCAGTTAGTCCCGACCTGACCAACAAAATTTCTTTCTCTCAAAATTTTAAATTAAAAAGTTTAGTTTAAAAAAGTTTCAATTAAAAAGTTTAAATGAAACTTTAATTTCAACTACTAATTTATACGGTTTTCTTTCAGATGTGTCTTTTTAAGGTTGAGTCGGCCACGGAGTCTACAATGACTGAACTGATTGAGGACATTTTGAGCTGTGGCTATAATGAACCTGTTAATGTTGAAAAGAGGGAAGATATTCTTCGGTATAATTGTTTTTTTCATTATGCTAAGCCTTTGTCAATGATGTTAATATTCATGTTTTGATTTTTTACATTTCACTTCATATTGATATTATTTTTTCTTCATTCTATATTTTAGTGCTGTTGTTCTTCATGCCATACTTCGGCTGCTGCCCCTTCTCTCCCAGCTACGTGAAGGTCTGAAACTTTATGGTTTTGTCGATCTAATGAAACAAAACCTAAACATCTGCCAACCACTCTTTGTCCCCGGGATGGAGGTAAAGGTGAGTTAATAAATGTGGACTTTAGTAGGGATGTACTGATGCCACTTTTACTAACAATAGTGATTCCAATTCCTAAACTCAGCTTATTTCATGTACCAATCATGCCATTTACTTCAACTTTTTTTGTATAGATTTTGTGGGGTCACTGGACAATAATAATGAAGATATTAAAGTTAAAGGTCCACGATGCAGAATTGTCCTAAAAAAACGATGTATAGTATGACCCCCAACTGGTGTGAGGTGGTTTATTTATCTACAGAGAATACTGCCTTCTGCCGGTATTTTCTGGTTTTCTTATTATGTTGCTGTGTTTGGGACATTTCTGTGTCAACCTTTGGGCAGTGGGTGTGTAGCCCACAGCCAGCATGTGTGAGGTTGGGACTCATAGCATAGCAACCAGGTAACGTAATTGTTTTTGTGCAGCTAACTCGCCCACTACTGCTCTCTCTTTCTGGATAAACTCATAACTGTCTTTGTGGCTTGCCAACCTGAGTTCAGCGAGAAGGGCTCCAACAAAGGACAGGTGGAAGTGAGTGTTATGAACCATCTCCAGGACTTCTTGCAGCTGGAAGCATGTAATTGCTCATGTACTTTTCTTCTTGTAAACTCTGTTTACGTAGTTTCTCTGTCTTACACATTTTATGAAATTTTCATGTAGATTATATTATCATTGTAAGTACACTTGCGCAAGATATTAGATTTCCAAATTCTACCTCTGTGTTGGTACAGGTAAACCAAATGTTTAATTTACATAATTGTTTGCTTTCTGTCTCTGAAAAGGTGTACATCCAGAGGTGGGTGGAGACACAGTAGACTATCTCACAGGACAGGGCCACATTCCTGTCTTACCAGAAGAGAAGAGAAACTTCAGAGTCTTTGTGCAGTTCAATCACACCTGTGACATCCAGTATGGTTCACATAGAGTTTGCATGTAGTAATACAATCCACCTACCTGTTAAGCATATGCAAACTTTTACTGAGTTCAAACAAGTGATGATCAGGCATTCCATCAGGTTTAAGTGAGATGTTGCAGTTTCAAATATTCAGTGCTAATTAGATCACTGAATGTTTTTCTTTCATTGTTCAAGTACAATGCATATACATTCAGACAAATAATAATAGATAAGATATTTGTGCAAGTCCAGTTTGTATCCCAAGTTATACTTCAATGTATCAAGTAAGACACTCCCTGTGGCTGTGTCAGTTTGACAGAAGTCCAATAAATACAAAATCTTTGGAAGCAAAATACAACATTGTGGCATTACTTTGAAACTAGTCCACCTTCCACTCACAGTGAAGTGATTGAAACCAATGTCCTCTGTCTTCAATGGACATTCCATTTCTGGCACTGTAACACCTGTGTTGGCAGAGTTATGAGAGAGCCCTGAGCTCTCCCAATTAATATCCTCAATCTGGATTCCCTAAAACCAACATAAAATAGTGTTATCAGTATATAGATTGAAAAATAATTTAAAGGCAGACAATGTCATTGGCATTATCACTCAACTGCCACATCTTCCTCTGGCTCGCGGATGGGGTGCTGCAGCATCCCGAGCTCCCACAGCTGGTTTGGGGTAAGGAAACCCTCTGTCCTGATAGGATGAGCGTTCCATCCAGCAGAAAACTTGGCCATATCAGCTTTGAGTCTTGGGAGGAAGGTGTACTGAGCACAGAAGAGATGGAGATTATCCAAGATGTCAAGGGATCCATCTTCCTCCTGGCTGTGTAATACGTCATAGTAAACGTGAGTAACTCCTGTCCAAACATCCCTCCACAGACGTTCGATTCTACAATTCGTAAATAGAAAAGTTCCCCATGGGTCATTCAAACAATGTACAAGAATAGCCAAAAAGCAATTCAACTGGAGTAAATATCACACTGAAGGGCACACCAACAATAACAAGACATGTCGTGTACCTACTTGGATCTTGGGGTCATTTGATAATCATTTCAAAAGGAATAATTCACCTCTCGTTGTGCACACTTTTTCAATGTATAAAGCTTCCATGTCCTGTGCCTCTCATAGTGAAAATCATCTGGGCAATGCTGACATTTTCAACACCCTGGTCACGTCTTACCCTGCAAATCATCTGATTTTGAAATTTGTATCCATCCAGCTGAATCAAAAAAACTTTACAAAAATACTGGATAATTTCCTCACACAGGTTCATGAAAACTAAATGCAGCATTGAATAAATCCTGATAATTTCATGTTTCACAAACAGCTGTCGACTTTTTAGGTGCAAGAAAATACGTTTCTCCAATCTTCTTGAAACTCTGGATTATGATAGAGGGCCCTGAGAATTAGACCTGAGTGCAAAAATCCTTCCAGAGCTGAGATATTGACATCCCACGTAGCATTTATGCCATTATAAATGTCTCAGCTCTGGGAGGGTCTAGAGCCTCCATTTTTGCACTCAGATCTAAGTCCTATGGCCCTTTATCAGAATCCAGAGTTTCAAGAAGATTGGAGAAACGTATTTTTTCGCCTCAAAAAAAAAAACGACAGGGGTACCACTGTCGTTTATTTTTTTGGGGGGGGGGGGTCGAAATTTTGAGTTTCTCTGATCTTCTTGAAACTCTGGATTCTGATAGAGGGCCCTGAGAATTAGAGCCTGAAATTTTGACCCGAGAAAAAAAAAAACGACAGTGGTACCCCTTTCGTTTTTTTTTTCGGGTCGAAATTTTGAGTTTCAATATCTCAGCTCTAGAACGGTCTAGAGCCTCCATTTTTGCACTCGGGTCTAATTCTCAGGGCCCTCTGTCATAATCCAGAGTTTCAAGAGGATCAGAGAAAGTCAAATTTTGACCTGAAAAAAAAAACGACAGTGGTACCCCTTTCGTTTTTTTTTTTCGGGTCAAAATTTTGAGTTTCGATATCTCAGCTCTGGACGGGTCTAGAACCTCCATTTTTGCACTCAGGTCTAATTCTCAGGGCCCTCTATCATAATCCAGAGTTTCAAGAAGATCAGAGAAAGTCAAAATTTCGACCCCAAAAAAAAAAACGACAGTGGTACCCCTTTCGTTTTTTTTTCGGGTCAAAATTTTGAGTTTCGATATCTCAACTCTGGACGGGTCTAGAACCTCCATTTTTGCACTCAGGTCTAATTCTCAGGCCCTCTATCATAATCCAGAGTTTCAAGAGGATCAGAGAAAGTCAAATTTTGACCCGAAAAAAAAAAACGACAGTGGTACCCCTTTCGTTTTTTTTTTCGGGTCGAAATTTTGAGTTTCGATATCTCAGCTCTGGAAGGGTCTAGAACCTCCATTTTTGCACTCAGGTCTAATTCTCAGGGCCCTCTGTCATAATCCAGAGTTTCAAGAAGATCAGAGAAAGTCAAAATTTTGACCCAAAAAAAAAAACGACAGTGGTACCCCTTTCGTTTTTTTTTCGGGTCGAAATTTTGAGTTTCGATATCTCAGCTCTGGAAGGGTCTAGAACCTCCATTTTTGCACTCAGGTCTAATTCTCAGGGCCCTCTATAATAATCCAGAGTTTCAAGAAGATCCGAGAAACTCAAAATTTTGACCCGAAAAAAAAAACGACAGTGGTACCCCTTTCGTTTTTTTTTCGGGTCAAAATTTTGAGTTTCGATATCTCAGCTCTGGACGGGTCTAGAACCTCCATTTTTGCACTCAGGTCTAATTCTCAGGGCCCTCTATCATAATCCAGAGTTTCAAGAAGATCAGAGAAAGTCAAAATTTCGACCCAAAAAAAAAAAACGACAGTGGTACCCCTTTCGGTTTTTTTTTGGGGTCGAAATTTTGAGTTTCGATATCTCAGCTCTAGAACGGTCTAGAACCTCCATTTTTGCACTCAGGTCTAATTCTCAGGGCCCTCTGTCATAATCCAGAGTTTCAAGAAGATCAGAGAAAGTCAAATTTTGACCCGAAAAAAAAAACGACAGTGGTACCCCTTTCGGTTTTTTTTTCGGGTCAAAATTTTGAGTTTCAATATCTCAGCTCTAGAACGGTCTAGAGCCTCCATTTTTGCACTCAGGTCTAATTCTCAAGGCCCTCTATCATAATCCAGAGTTTCAAGAAGATCAGAGAAAGTCAAAATTTCGACCCCCAAAAAAAACGACAGTGGTACCCCTTTCGTTTTTTTTTCGGGTCGAAATTTTGAGTTTCGATATCTCAGCTCTGGAAGGGTCTAGAACCTCCATTTTTGCACTCAGGTCTAATTCTCAGGGCCCTCTATCATAATCCAGAGTTTCAAGAAGATCAGAGAAAGTCAAAATTTTGACCCAAAAAAAAAACGACAGTGGTACCCCTTTGGTTTTTTTTTCGGGTCGAAATTTTGAGTTTCGATATCTCAGCTCTGGAAGGGTCTAGAACCTCCATTTTTGCACTCAGGTCTAATTCTCAGGGCCCTCTATCATAATCCAGAGTTTCAAGAGGATCAGAGAAAGTGAAATTTTGACCAAAAAAAAACGACAGTGGTACCCCTTTCGTTTTTTTTCGGGTCAAAATTTTGAGTTTCGATATCTCAGCTCTGGACGGGTCTAGAACCTCCATTTTTGCACTCAGGTCTAATTCTCAGGGCCCTCTATCATAATCCAGAGTTTCAAGAAGATCAGAGAAAGTCAAATTTTGACCCCAAAAAAAAAAACGACAGTGGTACCCCTTTCGTTTTTTTTTCGGGTCAAAATTTTGAGTTTCGATATCTCAGCTCTGGAAGGGTCTAGAACCTCCATTTTTGCACTCAGGTCTAATTCTCAGGGCCCTCTATCATAATCCAGAGTTTCAAGAAGATCAGAGAAAGTCAAATTTTGACCCGAAAAAAAAAACGACAGTGGTACCCCTTTCGTTTTTTTTTCGGGCAAATTTTGAGTTTCGATATCTCAGCTCTGACGGTCTAGAACCTCCATTTTTGCACTCAGGTCTAATTCTCAAGGCCCTCTATCATAATCCAGAGTTTCAAGAAGATCAGAGAAAGTCAAATTTTGACCGAAAAAAAAAAACGACAGTGGTACCCCTTTCGTTTTTTTTTCGGGTCGAAATTTTGAGTTTCGAATATCTCAGCTCTGGAAGGGTCTAGAACCTCCATTTTTGCACTCAGGTCTAATTCTCAGGGCCCTCTATCATAATCCAGAGTTTCAGAAGATCAGAGAAAGTCAAATTTTGACCCAAAAAAAAAACGACAGTGGTACCCCTTTCGTTTTTTTTTCGGGTTCAAATTTTGAGTTTCGATATCTCAGCTCTGGAAGGTCTAGAACCTCCATTTTTGCACTCAGGTCTAATTCTCAGGCCCTCTATCATAATCCAGAGTTTCAAGAAGATCAGAGAAAGTCAAAATTTTGACCCGAAAAAAAAAACGACAGTGGTACCCCTTTCGTTTTTTTTTCGGGTCAAAATTTTGAGTTTCGATATCTCAGCTCTGGACGGGTCTAGAACCTCCATTTTTGCACTCAGGTCTAATTCTCAGGGCCCTCTATCATAATCCAGAGTTTCAAGAAGATCAGAGAAAGTCAAAATTTTGACCCGAAAAAAAAAAAACGACAGTGGTACCCCTTTCGTTTTTTTTTTCGGGTCGAAATTTTGAGTTTCGATATCTCAGCTCTAGAACGGTCTAGAACCTCCATTTTTGCACTCAGGTCTAATTCTCAGGGCCCTCTATCATAATCCAGAGTTTCAAGAAGATCAGAGAAAGTCAAATTTTGACCGAAAAAAAAACGACAGTGGTACCCCTTTCGTTTTTTTTTCGGGTCAAAATTTTGAGTTTCAATATCTCAGCTCTAGAACGGTCTAGAGCCTCCATTTTTGCACTCAGGTCTAATTCTCAGGGCCCTCTATCATAATCCAGAGTTTCAAGAAGATCAGAGAAAGTCAAAATTTCGACCCAAAAAAAAAACGACAGTGGTACCCCTTTCGTTTTTTTTTCGGGTCGAAATTTTGAGTTTCGATATCTCAGCTCTGGAAGGGTCTAGAACCTCCATTTTTGCACTCAGGTCTAATTCTCAGGGCCCTCTATCATAATCCAGAGTTTCAAGAAGATCAGAGAAAGTCAAAATTTTGACCCGAAAAAAAAACGACAGTGGTACCCCTTTCGTTTTTTCGGGTCAAAATTTGAGTTTCGATATCTCAGCTCTGGACGGGTCTAGAAGCCTCCATTTTTGCACTCAGGTCTAATTCTCAGGGCCCTCTATCATAATCCAGAGTTTCAAGAAGATCAGAGAAAGTCAAAATTTTGACCCAAAAAAAAACGACAGTGGTACCCCTTTCGTTTTTTTTTCGGGTCGAAATTTTGAGTTTCGATATCTCAGCTCTGGAAGGGTCTAGAACCTCCATTTTTGCACTCAGGTCTAATTCTCAAGGCCCTCTATCATAATCCAGAGTTTCAAGAAGATCAGAGAAAGTCAAAATTTCGACCCCCAAAAAAAACGACAGTGGTACCCCTTTCGTTTTTTTTTCGGGCCGAAATTTTGAGTTTCAATATCTCAGCTCTAGAACGGTCTAGAGCCTCCATTTTTGCACTCAGGTCTAATTCTCAGGGCCCTCTGTCATAATCCAGAGTTTCAAGAGGATCAGAGAAAGTCAAATTTTGACCCGAAAAAAAAAACGACAGTGGTACCCCTTTCGTTTTTTTTCGGGTCAAAATTTTGAGTTTCGATATCTCAGCTCTGGAAGGGTCTAGAGCCTCCATTTTTGCACTCAGGTCTAATTCTCAGGGCCCTCTATCATAATCCAGAGTTTCAAGAAGATCAGAGAAAGTCAAAATTTCGACCCAAAAAAAAAAACGACAGTGGTACCCCTTTCGTTTTTTTTCGGGTCGAAATTTTGAGTTTCAATATCTCAGCTCTAGAACGGTCTAGAGCCTCCATTTTTGCACTCAGGTCTAATTCTCAAGGCCCTCTATCATAATCCAGAGTTTCAAGAAGATCAGAGAAAGTCAAAATTTCGACCCCAAAAAAAACGACAGTGGTACCCCTTTCGTTTTTTTTTCGGGTCAAAATTTTGAGTTTCGATATCTCAGCTCTGGACGGGTCTAGAACCTCCATTTTTGCACTCAGGTCTAATTCTCAGGGCCCTCTATCATAATCCAGAGTTTCAAGAAGATCAGAGAAAGTGAAATTTTGACCCGAAAAAAAAAAACGACAGTGGTACCCCTTTGTTTTTTTTTTCGGGTCGAAATTTTGAGTTTCGATATCTCAGCTCTGGAAGGGTCTAGAACCTCCATTTTTGCACTCAGGTCTAATTCTCAGGGCCCTCTATCATAATCCAGAGTTTCAAGAGGATCAGAGAAAGTGAAATTTTGACCGAAAAAAAAAAACGACAGTGGTACCCCTTTCGTTTTTTTTTCGGGTCAAAATTTTGAGTTTCGATATCTCAGCTCTGGAAGGGTCTAGAACCTCCATTTTTGCACTCAGGTCTAATTCTCAGGGCCCTCTATCATAATCCAGAGTTTCAAGAAGATCAGAGAAAGTCAAAATTTTGACCCAAAAAAAAAACGACAGTGGTACCCCTTTCGTTTTTTTTTCGGGTCAAAATTTTGAGTTTCGATATCTCAGCTCTGGAAGGTCTAGAGCCTCCATTTTTGCACTCAGGTCTAATTCTTAGGCCCTCTATCATAATCCAGAGTTTCAAGAAGATCAGAGAAAGTCAAAATTTCGACCCCAAAAAAAAACGACAGTGGTACCCCTTTCGTTTTTTTTCGGGTCGAAATTTTGAGTTCGATATCTCAGCTCTGGAAGGGTCTAGAACCTCCATTTTTGCACTCAGGTCTAATTCTCAGGGCCCTCTATCATAATCCAGAGTTTCAAGAAGATCAGAGAAAGTAAAATTTTGACCAAAAAAAAACGACAGTGGTACCCCTTTCGTTTTTTTTTCGGGTCGAAATTTTGAGTTTCGATATCTCAGCTCTGGAAGGGTCTAGAACCTCCATTTTTGCACTCAGGTCTAATTCTCAGGCCCTCTATCATAATCCAGAGTTTCAAGAGGATCAGAGAAAGTGAATTTGACCGGAAAAAAAAAACGACAGTGGTACCCTTTCGTTTTTTTTTTCGGGTCAAAATTTTTGAGTTTCGATATCTCAGCTCTGGACGGGTCTAACCTCCATTTTTGCACTCAGGTCTAATTCTCAGGGCCTCAATCATAATCCAGAGTTTCAAGAAGATCAGAGAAAGTCAAAATTTCGACCAAAAAAAAAAACGACAGTGGTACCCCTTTCGTTTTTTTTTCGGGTCAAATTTTGAGTTTCGATATCTCAGCTCTGGAAGGGTCTAGAACCTCCATTTTTGCACTCAGGTCTAATTCTCAGGGCCCTCTATCATAATCCAGAGTTTCAAGAAGATCAGAGAAAGTCAAATTTTGACCCAAAAAAAAAAAACGACAGTGGTACCCCTTTCGTTTTTTTTTTTCAGGTCGAAATTTTGAGTTTCGATATCTCAGCTCTGGAAGGGTCTAGAGCCTCCATTTTTGCACTTAGGTCTAATTCTCAGGGCCCTCTATCATAATCCAGAGTTTCAAGAAGATCAGAGAAAGTCAAAATTTCGACCCCAAAAAAAAAACGACAGTGGTACCCCTTTCGTTTTTTTTTTCGGGTCGAAATTTTGACTTTCAATATCTCAGCTCTAGAACGGTCTAGAGCCTCCATTTTTGCACTCAGGTCTAATTCTCAAGGCCCTCTGTCATAATCCAGAGTTTCAAGAGGATCAGAGAAAGTCAAATTTTGACCCAAAAAAAAAAAACGACAGTGGTACCCCTTTCGTTTTTTTTTCGGGTTGAAATTTTGAGTTTCGATATCTCAGCTCTGGAAGGGTCTAGAACCTCCATTTTTGCACTCAGGTCTAATTCTCAGGGCCCTCTATAATAATCCAGAGTTTCAAGAAGATCCGAGAAACTCAAAATTTTGACCGAAAAAAAAAACGACAGTGGTACCCCTTTCGTTTTTTTTTTGGGTCGAAATTTTGAGTTTCGATATCTCAGCTCTGGAAGGGTCTAGAACCTCCATTTTTGCACTCAGGTCTAATTCTAAGGGCCCTCTATAATAATCCAGAGTTTCAAGAAGATCCGAGAAACTCGAAATTTTGACCCGAAAAAAAAACGACAGTGGTACCCCTTTCGTTTTTTTTTCGGGTCGAAATTTTGAGTTTCGATATCTCAGCTCTAGAGCGGTCTAGAGCCTCCATTTTTGCACTCAGGTCTAATTCTCAGGGCCCTCTGTCATAATCCAGAGTTTCAAGAGGATCAGAGAAAGTCAAATTTTGACCCGAAAAAAA
>NW_024121222.1:6458897-6543223 GCF_016745375.1 Pimephales promelas | reverse complement strand
CAATTAAATTAAAGTACTTCCTCCAAAGGACAGTCTCTGTGTCCAGCCTCTCACGGGGATTTCGGATGCCCCAACGCCTGTGATGAGACGACTCAACGCCTGTGATGAGACGACTCAACGCCTGCGATATGTTATGGCGCCGTTTGATTCATAAACAATATTTATATTTAATATTTATATTTAAACAATATGAATGTAAGCCAGAGGAGAACTGGCCCCCGACTGAGCCTGGGTTCTCCCAAGGTTTTTTCTCCATCCAATCTGATGGAGTTTGGTTCCTTGCCACTGTCGCCTTGCTTTTGGCTTGCTTTGAGCTTGCTCAGTTGGGGTTATTTATTTAGTGTTTAGCAATGTTGTTGATCTGTGTTGTGCTACTTACATGTTATCACTGTGAAGCTGCTTTGATACAATCTGTATTGTGAAAAGCGCTATATAAATAAATGTGACTTGACTTGACTTGACAGTCATCTGAGAAGTTTTCTTCACTCTCCAGTGCAATGTGATTGATAACTCATGGCAAAATATTTTTTATATTAACATAAGTTTATCAGTTTTTACTTTCACAAGACAAAGCAATTTATCATTACTCAAGATTTAACAGTTGAAATGACTAAACCAGCCAATTTGGATTATAGGTCTACTTCATTTAATGCAGCAACAAATTATTTCACAGTGTACAAAGATAATTTAAATCTCATTTCCCAGTGATGTAGGTGTTGCTGCTACTGGTCCCTGATGTGGGTCTGGAAGAGCTGAACCCAGGGATGCCCTTCACAACAGGGCAATTCACATTCAACCCAAGGGTCAGCTCTTCTGCCAGGGTCGGAGCATCATTATTATTTTTTTCTCAGCATTTTTCCTGTTTGCTTTTATAAACAGACAATCATTTATTTAACAGTGCCTTTTTAAAAGAGACTAGTAGGCCTATAAGGCCTAAAATTACCATTAAGTAGAATATTTTTGTACTTCACTTTCACCATGTTTATTATTATAGTGTGGTGACTCGACATTACAATGAACAAAGTAATTATGAAATTATGAAAATAAAAATAAAAATAAAATAATAATAAGTTATTAAAACATCTTACATGGCCACCACAAACGCATTTAATTTGTCTTCTAGTTTTGCCAGCACTCTCTCCTGGCTTTTGCACACTTTGAAGTGTTCCCTGGCGTTTTAATTAAAGACTGAAATTCGGCATAACCTTGCATTAAAAGCGCTTGCTCTGCTTGGGAGAAAAACTGGGCGTGTTCTTTGGCCATGCTGAACAGCCAATAGCAGCGTTGCTGATCACTGGTTCTGCTATCGATACATGTCCCCTTAAACCAACGCGAGAACGCGCAGCGATACTAATCAACAGGTGTGTTCGTGTTCGAAGAACCCAATTAGCCGGATCATGATTAGCACGACGATAGATGTCTCATTTGATCTCGGATGTTTTAAGCAACGTACGAAGAACGAGCCCCTGGAAGGGTCTAGAACCTCCATTTTTGCACTCTGAATAAAGCCTGATTGTAATTTCACGACATGATCACTGTCACTAGATATAAAGAAATCATTGACTTTCACTCGGTGCTACTCACTGGCAATACAAAAAAGGGTTGTACGCACTGCTATTTGTAGACTAGCTAAAGCGCACTTTGCTTTGTTGCTAAAATAATAGCTGAAACAATGCGCTAGTCAAAGATGTAGAACAATTGTGCTAGCTAACGTTAGTCGTCTAATGTAATTGTAAACATCATGATTTGTGTATGATCGCGGAATAAACAAAACGTTTCTACAAAATAGCTATAACATTAACAATAGAATAGTTAAACAAAAGATCCTTAGATCGTAAAAAATGTCATTAGCTACCGTATTTGTCCCAGCCGAATCCATGGTGGTGGACACTGGTCACGCCAGTCGGAAAGTCAGGCAAGCACATTAGGTGTTTCTCAATGTCAAGGATACTTCCTTGGCAGGACGGGTCCTTCTAGTGATGGGAAGTTCGGATCATTTTACTGATTCGGATCTTTGAGTCTCGTTCAGTAAAATGAACGAATCTTTTATCGAGTCATTTCGTTCATTTCGGTCATTTCATAATTATATAATTAAAATGTCATGTTAAATATCCCATACATCTAGTACTTACGAAAATCTTAATTACATTTGTAAAAATAACATAATAGGGTAATGCAGCCAAAGCCAAAAGCAACTGAAATAACTGTAACGTTAGCTATTAATTAGTTGCTGGGTCTAAAGTTCAGGCTATGCAGTCTGACCCTGTTATAGTTCACCTCACCTCCTGATCCGAGACGTTCTTTGCTTTGCAACTTCATATTTATCAGGTTTGTTCTCCTCCTCATGTCTAGCTGTTGACTCGTCAGTGTCTGACTCTGATCTGTGCTGTCTGCTGGCCGTGCCATGCGATATAGCAGGACCGGAAAGATTAAAGATTAGTTCATCTCTCGAGTTCGGGTTCGGCCGGGTCCGAGTCTTTCGTTTTTCCTGTCAGTCCCATAGAGTCTATGCTGTCAGCACCGGAAAGAGAAATGATTAGTTCATCTCTCGAGTTCGGGTTCGGCCGGGTCCGAGTCTTTCGTTTTTCCTGTCAGTCCCATAGAGTCTATGCTGTCAGCACCGGAAAGAGAAATGATAGTTCATCTCTCGAGTTCGGGTTCGGCGGGTCCGAGTCTTTCGTTCTTCCCGTCAGTCCCATTAAGTCTATGCTTTCAGTACCGGAAAGGGGAATGATTAGTTCATTTGAGTCTTCGGGTTTGAGTCCGTCGTTCTTTTCTCACGTGGCCACGGGTCTCGCATCAAATACAACATTAGATTCGTATTATTGACTGCGTCTGAATATTGTGTTATATAGGCATTAAAATACAAATGTTCAATAAACATTAACGTCCATTATTCCTTATTCCTTATTATTGTCCCTGTCCGTCTCTTTTCTATATTATGCATCTGTGGTGTGTTTTATTATATATTGTACATTAATTAACTACTATTATATTATACATCATCTACGTGCTTGTTTGTAAAAGGTTTGTGAATTAGTTTGTAAAAAGTTTGTGAATTTGGGTATTCAATACGGTGACATCACGTGACTAAAGAACGAAGGACTCAAACCCGAAGACTCAAATGAACTAATCATTCATCTTTCCGGTGGTCTGACAGCATAGGCTCAATGGGACTGACAGGAAGAACGAAAGACTCGGACTCGAGACTCGAGAGATGAACTAATCATTTCTGTTTCCAGTACAGATTCAGAATCCATATGTTGCGCAATGCGCATGCGCGGGTAACACAAGATGAACGAATCACTCCCTGAGACAACTCGATAGTCCCGAGTCATATTAAAGATTCGTTCAAAATGAACGAATCGTTCATGAACGACACATCACTAGGTCCTTCCAAGTCATTTCCTTCAGAGGCTAGGCAAGGGTCCTCTTTAGCATTCGGAGAACATGTAAATGGAACAGGCTAGCAAGTGCACGTCATTGCGTCATTACATCAGTGAAAGATCAGCTTCGGCGCTGCAAAAATCATAGTGCTGGCGTACTGCACTGTTTAAATACACTTGGCAGTCCTTATTTTGTCTTGTCAGTCCTCATAGAAATAAATAAATAAAGTATAAGGGATAATGTATAACCAGGCGATTGTACTTATAGTGAATACAACCCCGCAAACTCTAAAGCAGAGGGGTCTTAATCAGCCTGAAGGGGTTGTATTCGCTGTAACAACCGCCTCGCTATACATTTCCCACTTATAACATGGCTACCTACCAAACAAATCAATAATTTGACACAAAATATTGATTTAAAAAGGAGTTTATTCATTCAAAAACACGATTATATTACCGGAGTGAACAGAACTACCTCCATAGCAACATGATCTAGCTGTTAAAACATATGCAATTGTAAAATATGTGACCAACAAAAAAAGTCTATAACGTTATATCAAGTAAAAATTAAAAAGTTAATCACCAGTAAAAGGGAACAGCTTTAAATACCCTCAGCAAATTTGAGCCGATATGTTAAATAGTTTAACAAACATTAAATAAATGGCTAAACTGAAATTATACTTGCTTACATTTGAAAGCATATTGCCGTTATCACTCCGACTCCGCTAACGGTCGACATTTTTTAGTTTTTGAACAAGATAGCAAAGCTGCGCATAGGATTGTGGGTGATTTAAGAGCGCGAAGGCTACACATATGCATCCTTTCCTGTGTATGGGATATTTTCCGAACGAAGGACTCAGTCCTTGGTTGAAATTCGGAGGATCCTCGACATTGGAACAGTCCTTCGACGGACGTCGATGACGTAGCATCCTCGAAATTCCGGCTTCCGAGGATCCTTCCTTGACATTGAGAAACGCCTTTTGTTTCATGGCGGGTAACATACAGTGCTCCAAAACATTGGTGCTGATTGGTCCAAGAGGAGTCCTGTGCGCCAATGAACGCTATCTATCGATCTGCGCTCGATTGCTCTTCCTTCATGCTCCAACTACCCGGATGTCTGTCTCAATAACTGAATCTGAATGGGCTTTATGCACAGCTGCACTACTTCCTGAACTTCAGCCAGCTCCTTGTTTCCTGTCTGCCATTATTGGGCAAAATTGATTAATTCAAGTGTGTCTGATTATTGTTGCCGTGACTACTGAGGTCAAGCACACCTGAATTAATCAATGTGTCCAATAATGGCAGACAGGAAACAAGGAGCTGGCTGAAATTCAGGAAGTAGTGAAGCTGTGCATGAGGCCGTTTCTCAATATGCCTTCTTGTCTGTACTTGTGTTCTTGTGGACTTGTAAAACGTCATCAGTTGCGGCCCAAGTACTGTCCCAATACACAAGTTTGCATTTAGACAAGAACGGTTAAAAATCCTGGATGTGTTCTTGACACTCCCATTTTACCGAGGATGCATCGGTTGGTAACTTGTATGAACTTGACGGCAGAAATATCCCATAATTCTTTTTGGTATTCGCGGAAGGAGCGGGAAGCAGATAGAGGCAGGTCAGAGAAACTCTAATATGACCGTAGACTGGCTTTGGGCAGGTCAAAAGTATTACCGAATATTACCGCCGTTTTTTCGCGCCGTTGGCTAGTGATGTACACAAACAAACAACAGAAGCAGAATTAAAATGAGACAGGTGTTGCTTTATTGTTATGAATATACATTGAAGTGTATGTAAAGTAATCCCTTAGGCTTGGGCGATAAAGCCTGGCTGTATAATAATTCTCGTTATGTTTGGGCACTGCAGACGGCGTCTGTGCAGGGGTACTATTGCGCAATACCAGCAAGAACACATCATCTCAAACTGTCAGCAGCGTTCTGTGTGCTCGTCACCTCGTGAGTTCGTTCTTCCAAGAACAACTAGCAAGAGCTTTCTTCCCAAGAACACAAGTCCGTTCTTTGCATTCTTGGTTTTGAGAAACGGCCTAAGTGTGACATACCTCACCTTGGGGTTCTAAGCATGCGTCAAAACCGCCGCCATCTTGGAACAGGGGTCTTGTCATAGGAAGTAGCTAGGTAATGCTGCTATCTCTGCCTTTACTTCGAATTCATTGATGGTGGCGGGCTTTTGTGCAGCGTATGATGTTCACGGATGAAATCTGAACTAGGAAGAATGTTAAAAAAAAAAAAATAATTCTTTCTGGAATCAATGATATATACATGTCTGACCGTTGGAACAAACCAAAAAAAACAAGAAAAATCGCATTCATGATGATGATTTATGGTGATTTTATTTCCGTTAGACCTGTGTCTGATGCATTAAATTGGAGGGGCTCCCCTGTTTCAAGATGGCGGCTCTATTGACGCATTCGTTCCAATGAACTGCCGTATCCAGGTGACGTCTAGTGTATATGTCTATGTGAGTGTGAGCAGTGAAGAGAGTTTAATTTTCAGTGAGGATCAAATTTTTTTGGACTTCAGTTCCAAACAAATAAATTCAATTTCAAATTATACAATTCAGATTCAGTTTTTGTATAAATTCAATTTTAATTAAACAATACAATTTCAAATTATGTGATTTAAATGTGATTTATTGGTTTTCAATGCAATTATTCAAGTTTAGACATTCAAATTCAAATATAAATGGTTCAAATTCAGTTTCTGGTGGCACATATTTCAGCCCATAGTTCTACCTCATCCAAAACAGACAAGCGCTGTGTTTCCTTTGGCTTTGAGATGACATTCTGACTCAGTCAGACGTATTAATGCCGATTAATACAGTGTGAAACAAATGTATATTATTATTAAAGACCTGCTGGTGGTCTGCCGTCAACTTTCCATTAGCTGCTCGAGCTGTCAAATGACAACAGGTACGTAGTAGGAAATACTTTTTGACCTCCGACAAAAATTGTACTAGGACTTGCTGAACGGGTTAGAGACGACCGCCGTCGCAAATGAACTGCGTTTTTGCATTTAACTTATTAACAAAAAGTCATTCACAGAAATGACAGTCAATATTGATTCTTTAACCCTCTGATGGTCCTCGGTCACTTCTGACCGAATAATTTTCTGTTTTGAATTATTAAAAATCACAGCTTCATCGGAAGGTTTTAATACTTGGTGACTTTTTAGGCGTTTGGTATGTGAATACAAAAAAAAAAAAAAAAAAAAAAAAAAAAAAAAAAAAATGAGGTCATGATCCGAGCATGCTAAGTGGTCGTAAAAAAAAAAAAAAAAAAAAAAAAAAAAGTCACACTCGTGGTCTTCATTCAGAAATGACCGACCCATATGAAATGAATGGGAAATTTACAACAACAAAAAAAAAAAACCCTAAAATTCTCTGAATTTTTGTTTGTACAATCTACAAATCGGCCACTCTACAACACTAAGAGTGCAAAAAATGTACACTCACCCCACACACACACACACACACGCACACACAAACACACTTTTATACACATACACCAATAAATTCAGACTACAAAAAATCTGTTTTGAATTTTTTTTTAAAATCACAGCTTCATCGGAATGTTACGAAACTTGGTGACATTTCTGGCATTAGGGATGTGAACACAAAAAATTGAGTTCATGATCCGAGCATGCTAAGTGGTCGTAAAAAAATTTGTCACGATTTTGGTCTTTGGTCAAAAATTACACCCATAGGAAATGAATGGGAAATTGACGAAAACACAAAAATTCACATTTTTTTTTTTTTTTTTAACATTTTTTTAATAAGAAATTGTTTTTGAGATTGTTTCAATTATACATTCAAATCCACCAAAAAAATTTAAAAAAAAGTGTTCATAAACAGCTGGGGAATTCACATGCCTCATAAAGAGCTGTACATGCCATCTAGTGGTTACACCATGATTCTACACCTTTTCTCTATACTGTAACTGGATGGTGCTAATTTTCTTCAAATTTTTTTTTTTTTCTGAAGGCCTAGACTCGTTATATTAAACAAAAATACTGCATTAATAATTTAAGAAATTTATATATATATATTTCCATTGAAAAAATAACCATAAATATTGCATAAATATTAATAAATTCAATCAAATTGTCTCAAAATACTAAATTAAAAAGAATAAATATTATAGAACAAAAATCAATTGCATTGGTTTTACTGGGATGGAAGAAGTTTCATTTTTAGGCCTCCGGTCACTTCTGACCGGCAAGGCCCAGGACGCGACTCATAAATGAAGACCATCAGAGGGTTAAAAAAAATTGTTTATGAAAAAATAACGAACAGGAATTAATTCCAGCATAATACATTCATTTGCTCTAAAAATGCTTCTTATATCCTCGCAGCTTTCATTTAATTAAGTATTTTATTACAAGCTATTTTCTGTGATAACTAAAGTTATAAATTTCTATACATTATTATATATATATATATATATATATATATATTTATTTTTTTTGCAAATCTGTAAAAAAAAAAAAACCTATGTCTACACTTTGCACAAAGTAAACATCACATTGCCCTTAAATTAGTAAAGAGAGATTAAAGGGTGGCTGTAGGAAAATACAAGTTTGGGAGGGCCACTAACTTTACCACACCACACAATATTTTCGACTTGAATAAACAAACAATGCCTAACCAAATTTAAAAAAGATACATGCTTGTGGAATAAATATTTTGAATTTAGTTTTCTTCTTGTTGACATTCACATCTTAAAATAGATGAGTTTCAACCATGGAGCTTTCGGTTGGGGAAGAAGCTTATTCTACATTTGCTTTGTTCATGTTTGGCTGTACTAAAGGTAGTTCATTTTAATTTGCAGTTTAGTGTTTAAAGTTTCACTACACAACTTCTATTTATAAGTTAGTTCTAGAAAAAAACCCACATTCTCTCTCCCTCTCCACAGGAGTTCTGGCTATTTGACCCACCTGGTCATGGTATACAAGCAGTCAGGAAAGCAAAGAACAGGAGTGGAAAAATGAAATCACAGTTGGATGAAACATTCTCAGACACAAATTTAAGTTGGCTCTAAGCCAAGAGAGATCTAGTCTTTCATTTATCAGTAGCAGAGGTGTGGCTTGTTTAGCCCCAGAACCTCTGTTTAGTTTGAGGAACAGGTGTCTTTGGGATGTCTGGGGCAAAGATGGAGCCTGCGGATTCAGAGAGGAAGATGAAGTAGAGGTTGGCCACAAGCATAACCAACATGGGCAGAAACGAGAAACCAAAGCCGACTCCTCTGAAACTACTGCCACATGCGGCTGCGACCCAGTACAGCAACCTGTGATAGGCACAAAGACACACACAATCACACTTAAAAATATAATACAAATAATGTTAATACACATTGAATATCTTGGATTAAAAATCTAAAATAAACTAAGATTGGGCTGAATTTCTTTTTTAACAAACAACAAAAAGTGATAGAAGTAAATTAGTTCATTGCCAATCACTAGATATGAGAAATGTCTGAGCAAGTGTTTGCAGCCTTTTCTAAATCAGAGATTAGGTCCTGTACGTTTAAAATGGGATTCTGTACCTGCCAAAGGCAAAGACGATGGTGAGAAGAGGAATTAGTTTCAGCAGATCCTGTTTCAGGTAAGCAGCCATGACAGCCAGTTGAAGGAAGTAAAGGAGGAAGAGGGAGATGGAATCCTCCACATAGCGCTGGTGAACTTCCACCTGCTTAACTTCTCTCTCCCCTTCAAACCGTGGCTTTAAGGAGCGATACCACAGACGAGACACACCTAGTACCAACATACCTAAAAACAACAGTTTCAAATCAGCTCTGAATAAACAAATGAATGAACACAAAGATACACTATCTATCAATGTTGCATCATTTCAGTGCTTCCTGCTTACCAAGGACAATTGGTATGACTGCAAAAACAGAGCAGCGCAGTGTGTAGACCAGCCGTAGGGGCGCACTGTCTAGCAGAGGGGCATCAAAGGGCAGGAAGACGTACCCTCCCCACACCAACAAGGGGAAGATCAAAGCTGAAGTGAACATGGACGCACCCAGTTTCAGAGCATCACGATTAGATCCACCACAGTTACCTGGGAGGAAGAAAAAATTAGACCTTACAAAGTATTGTTGCAGTTCAGTCAGAGCTGTGTGGATCACAATATTGGTACTCTCTGCTGTTTTGTGTGAAGGTACGGTCACACAAACACAATTTTGGCAGAATTTCACAGACAAAAATATTAAGTATGTAAATGTAAAAAATATATTGGTTATCCTCTTTTTTTACATTTCATTCAACACTCAAACTAACAAATTAAAAGGTTCTAAAATGGGGTTTTGCGCAGATATAGAAGAAGAACCATTTCTGGTTCCATAAAGCAAAACAAAAAGGTTCCACGGATGTTTCCGGTTCACATGGAACAATCAATGCTAATGAAGAGCCTTTTTTTAAGAATGAATATTATTCAAGGTATACAATTAACCAGTTCATGCATTCCAGGGAATTGAACTTATGACCTTGCCGTTGAACCATGTTGGTGATTTATGATTTAATGATTTAACTTACAGCAGCGTGATTTGGTTGTGACTGGCCAGTCGTGGTAATAGCCTTCTATTGGTGTTCCATGTGTCTCATGTGTCCCGAGGAAGGCGCTTCTCTCTTCTTCAGCATCTCTCCAGTGGTCTGCAGCCTCCTGCTGGCTGGTGGAGCGCAGGATGGTGACGCTGGGGCTGAAGACTCGGGCTGCGTTCTCTGGCATCATGTTTATCTCCTCCACCTCTATCTCTGAACAGGTGCTTTTCACTCCATTTCTCAGTTCAAAGTCAGAAATGCTCTCTTTCCCTGTCTCCATTTCTCTCCATTCCTCACCTGTCTTCCCCTTCTCTCCCATTCCAAAATCTTCCCTTTCGCTCTCAGTACGGCTCACTCCACCCCGGAGCGAGAAGCAATCTGATCTCATGCTCACGCTCTCTCCATCCTGGACTGGCAGAATCTGTGGTCCAGGTTTATTCTCAGGCCACTGTAGGGTACTGGGTTCCATATTTGCAGACTTGATCATTTCCTCTTCCTCTTCCGCATTGTTCTTTACATTCTTTGTTAGCTTGTCCACATCTGCTACCCATTCAGGGGTTTGGGGCACCGCTGCTGGTCCAGGAGGGCCCGTGTCCATTGTACCTGGCTCTGAATACAGAAATTCTGACAGTGAAAGAAATGGAGAAGCTGGGAACAGCATGTCTGAGCAATTTTGTAAGATTTAGAAAAAAAATCTTTTTTTTAAATCTTTTAAATCTTTTTTTTTTTTTTTTTTTTTTTAAAGGTCAGCTTCTACAGGAATCAAAATGTAATGAATTGTTGGAAGAAGAAATTATTAAATGTATTCATACAGTAAAGAAGAGCAATAACTCAACCAATCAGTTAGTCTTTAAGTGTGTCCCCGGTATACCTTAGCTCATGATGCTTTTCAGAATCATGGCCCTGATAAATACTAGTTTAACCTGGACCTTAATGAATTTCTTTATTCAGCTTAACTCAAAAGAAGATGTTTTGAAGAATATTGGTAACCAAACAGGTGGGCCCCATTGGTATCCATAGTATGTTTTTCCCCATACTAAGTCAATGGGCCCCCTCAACTGTTTAGTTACACATATTCTTCAAAATATCTTCTTTTGTGTTCAGCAAAATAAATAAATTTCTACAGGTTTGGAATAGCTTGAGGGTGAGTAAATAATTGAACTACTAAAGGGTAAACTATCCCTTTAAGCTATTTCCCAGAATAAAATGCATTTTACTTGACCAAAAGAAAGACAAATCATAAAATATGTCAGTGCCATTGTTTTGTCTCAAGATTGTAAAGTAAAGTACATACAGTAATTTTTTTTCTAAGACTGTAAATAGGCTATAAAAGTCGTAAAAGGAAGTTGAGTTCCATAAACTATTAAGACTATTTATTTAGAAGGAAATTAGAACCTGTGACATTTGAGCCATAAGAATTGCTGTCACTACTTAGTTCGTAGACGAAAAACAGAAAAATTGAGCGAGGCCTCAAAACAACATGGACACATGAGCGCATAAACAGAGCGAGTTCAGAAGAACCAAACTAATAACTCTAAATGACAATACTTATTCTCAGGCTGGTATTGTCTACAGGGCACATATGATCTTCATAGTGTCCAAAAGCCTTATTTTAATAACGAGAAGTAGAAGAGTCCAAAATCAGGCCAAAGGGAGTTTTAATCGTAGGCTACGGCATGTCAAAACAGTCGAAACATTAAAAAGGGCTAGAGCGACAAGGCTTGTGGAACATTTATCACGCGAAGAAAAACTTTCAAATGTGCTCACCCAAATTTCAGCGCAGGTTATTTTGCTTTCAGGATTGGTTTTCCTCTATTGAAATGAAACTCCCGAAGTGGAAGTTCAGGTGTGTCCAGGTGAAGTTTGTTAAAGGGGCAGACACTTAAAGGGGAAGTTTGTCAGTCTGGTTCTTAGTGTCATCGGTGTTGTTGCACTATCAATGAGCCTCTTTCCTTTTCTTTACACATACATAATGATATATACACATACTAATGAGTTTATCAAGGCTATGTGTAAACAAAAGAGGCTCATAGTGCAACAACACCAATGACACGTTAAGAATCTGACAAACTTCCCCTTTAAGAGTCTGCACCTTTAACAAACTTTAACCAAAAACATACATTTCCTTCTAAAAGCATTTTAAGCTGGTCTCCTGGCTGAAAAGTGCCCCAAACCCCTCTAAAACCTTCAAAACAGACCAGCCTTAAACAGATCAGCTCTGTCAGGTTGGGAGGCTATAGCTAACCACCTTAAACTGGTTTATGTGTTTGACTACATTAATTCATAGCAGTATTTGCTTTAAAGATCATCTAGAGAATCAAATATGGAAGACTGATTGAGACTTTTAGGCAGATAATTTATTTAAAAATAAATTTAACAGGTCACTCTTTGGGTAGGCTACTATTGGAACATGACAGCTTTGTCGCAGTGTGTTTCGCTTTCATCTTTCATCTACAAGCTAAACAACATGTCACTACAATTCTATACAATACCAAAGACATTGGAAATCTTTTGGCCTCCAAGTGTCGAGAACATAAATGTAAATCTAAATTATGATTCTTCAAAAACAAATGAGGCTGAACAATATAGTCCAAGATTGATTCAGTTCTGCTTCTGCACCGTTACAACATTGCAATGAGAACATAATGTCAGTGAAAACCATGACTGTAAATAGCACAACATGCTTGATGAAGTAGCACTCCTCTCGCTACATTACATGTCTCATTACCTTTCCTTCTACAATAGGCCTGATTCATTTTGCACCACAGTACGCTGTTCTGAGCACAAAGAGCCCCTGTGGGATGTGGCGCAGTAAAATGGAGCTGTCACTGCTTTCATGAGGTTGAGTGAAAGCACATCTGTACATGGTGGCATGAGAAGATGAAGACAGATGACTTTGAGATGTTTTCTGGCTGCACACTCCCTCCTGTGAAAGTTGCTGTCAGCATGTGTGCCAGCTGTTAGCATAATGCTAATGAAGGGGTTAAGGCTGTTTGCATGCTGTTCTGGAGGTTCATCTGATGTCTTTCTCAACAGGAGAAAATGTTTTTGGACGAAAAACAGACAGAGTGAAGGGATGAGTGTCCCCTACCATCTGATCAGGCATTTGAATTGGAACTAGATTTTATGAATGATGCCTAGAAGAATTACATGAATCAGTCGATAATTGTAAAAACATTCTGGAAAATGAAGTGTTTTCCCACAAAATTCCCACAAAAATTACATTTTTATATAATGAAATGTACAGTGCCCAGCCAAATAAAAAGTTGCTGTTTGGATTTAAATAAGGCAAATGCTTAAGATTGGATAATTGTTTTAGTGATTATTATGTTTCTAGCATGTTATGTTTGGCAACAGCTTTTCATTTCTTAAAAAACATGTAGGAAAAGACATCATGGTCATATTCCAGGATTACGTATAATCCTAGGGCGTCGTATAGTGACACTTTTGAAATTTCGTTTAAATCCAAGGCACATGGCACACTTTAGCGTCAATATAACACACACAAAGGTTATGGTAGGTTTAGTTCTGGGTTAGGTTTAGGGTTACACCACTAGGAGGCGCCTTCTGGACCATTATATATATCTGCGTGCGTCTCATATTGACGCTAAAGGGTGCCATGTGCGTTGGATGTAGACGAAATGTAAAAAGTGTCAGTATATGACGCCTTGGAATGACAACGGGCTGGAATGGAGCATGAATAATAATTTTTTCACACATCTGAGTCTAGACTTCATTGAAAGTATTCATCCAATATTGCACCCTGACCAAAAACTGATGAAAATAAATGTTGCAATGTTAATGTTGTGATGTAATTTTTGGTCAAGATCTTGCATCGACAACGCAAGGGTCGAGCACTTTGAAAAAGCCGAAAACAGCAACTTTTTTTTGACAGGCAGTGTATAAACTAAAACCAAAATTCTATAGGTGACATTTAAAATCTATCAATCCGTAAGATCTATAAACCTCAGAATTTCAAGGTTTTTAAAACTTTTTTCGACACCTCGATTCATATCCAGCAGCTGAATTGGAATTTAAAAGTATGAATATCCCCATCATACGCACATTTGATTTCCATTTTAATGTTGTTTTATGTATTAAGACACTCACTAGGTGAGCTGTAAACATATCTTTTATTCATTTATTTATTTGGAAACAAATATAAAAGCACATTAAAATGCAAAAGCCACTTGTAAACTACATGGCACATTTTCAGTTTGAATAAAGTCACCAGCATCTGTCTGCATTTTAAAGGCTCAAATATATCGTACACGCCACTCAGCTAAGACACAATGTGCATCGTGAGAAGAGCAGGTCGGTGTCACGGAGAAATAACACCGCTGCACTACAGACTCGAAAGCAATAGCTAAGTTGCACCTAAATGGCAATATTGACCTCCTCTGCACGCAAGACACATATCGCACCTGTTTATTTCAGCTTCATTTCTATTGAACATGTATAGCAAATCACAGGTGAACCAGACTTTGAGAAGGAAAAATAACACTGTGCCGATAGCCCGGGCAGAACGGCAAACAATCGATTGATAGAACAGTCCATTTCAACGTCAGCAAATACTGAAGAACAACAGACAGGAAATCCGACTCCTCCTATTAAGAACACTGTGGAGAGAGGCGGGGAAAGGACCTGGCAAATCAAACATTCCATTTGCCCACAGAGGCTGGTAGGTCAGTACATTGATTGACATTTAGCTGAATAACAGCAGGGCCAGTTTCTCTGGCTGTTCTGTAAACACACGGATTTATAAGGCGCAAAGCTCCAAAGAGTCCCAAACCGAAGAGCTCAGAGAATGTAATCGTTCTGGAACCAATGCACAAGTGTGGAATGAGTCATTGAGAAATGGATTAACCTAATTTTTCATTTTCCAATTTCGGAATTGTTAATTTGTCTTTCTTTGGACATAGAAAATAATGAACCGTATTGTTGGTCTGTGATAAAGCTATTCGGCTGGTTTCAAACATAAAAGATTCATCGCTAAGACTTTTCAGCCATGCTGAACGTGACATCAGTGGTGGAAGGTATGAGTTGAAAAAACCCTGTCAGAACGCAGGAGACATAAAAGTTGGTTTAAGTGCAGTTTTCAAATGGAAAATCCAGACCCACAAGTACACAAAACCACCATCACGAAACAACAACACTTGAGGGATACAGTCGGCTCTGAGGTGGAGGAGGTGTGGTGGTGGTTGTGTGTGTCGGCGTGTGTGTGTGTGTGTGTGTGAGGTAATCATCGCATGTCTCCTAGCCTGAAATCTGGCTAGCAGCTCAGGCAATGCGGTAGTCGAACGTGTCTTTTTCCATATAGTCTGTCCATGTGGAACTCGGCATGCTACTGTACGGATCCAGAAGGATTCGGAAGCAGCGCACGATCAGCAGCCCCAGAAAGATGAAGAGGAGGAGGACGAAGACGAAGGCAGCCTTCTGTTCCAGCGTGAGGAAAGGGATGGGCTGGGTGGCCCCAGACGCAGACAGCGTGCTGCTGTGGAGATGCTCGGCCATCCTCTCCAGTTCCTCGGCACGGGTCAGGGGCACGTGGCCATTTTCGCCACATTCGTGATCAACAGGTTCCTGTTTAGAGCCATTCTGGAAACACACAAAAAAAACAACAAGAAAATTCACATACGATTTTTGAGAATTCCCGACAATTTCACAGCCAGCGCAGGCCTCCCGTTTAAAGGCATATACAACCACTATGTTATATAAGATTACTTAAAAGCATGAAATCCTCCAGCTCACATTACTAATGCACATCAGTGAAATGATTCAGCCTTGAGTGAATTATCTCTCTCTTCTTAAGGTGATCGAATCTGTTTCTGACTGGGTTTTTGTCATGCCCCCCTGATTCATTCTCGGTTTCTGTGGTAGTCGCTGACCCTTTAATGGTTCACTTCTTTGATGGCAGCGCTCACGATTAGCCCTGGCACTCCCTGTAAAGCCTGGCTCAATTTCCCCAAACGTGAAGGTTTCTCTTGAACAGTCGCACGCATCATATGGCAATGTGTTGTTCAAAATCCAACCGCATGAACATTGGGTACCTGTGTTTTGGATTCCAGAAACAAAGTGCCCGACACTAACACGTCTCCGTTTCTGATTTTATTTATCAGATTTCCATGTAAACATCTAATCGATCCCTCCTCAAAATGGGCTAAATTGCATTCTCACTGCTCTGACAGTTGAACTGGTGACGTCTGTACACACACACACACAGGGCTGTGGATGTAATGGAAGCCTTAGTTTCTCACCTGTTGTTACTGAAAAGGATTCATCAGTGGGAGGGTGATGGAGACCCGAAATAAGCAGGGAGAGAGACGTCTTCCATCACGGCTGTCCGCCCAGAGACAGAGGGTTGTCACAACTTTTTCAACCGAGCTCGTCGATTTGTTCAGCAATCAAAATAAAATCCGTGGCTCTCCGCTTCCATTCCTCTCCTCTGTGGTCCAACTCCCTCTTTCCCTCGCCAAGATGAGCATGTAGTGGTGTCACATCACCCATAGCAACCAGTTGCCATAGCAATCCCTCCAAGTGTGTTCAGTAAAGCTGAGCTGGTGAGAGACAAGTGTGATCCAGCCAAAGCGCAGTGTAAACGTGTGTTTCTGTGAAGGCGGAGGATTTAATACAGACCGACTGATGTGTGATAACAACAGCGACTAAAAATAGTGGCCACTTTTAACTTTGCAGGATTAACAAATTTTAATACGGTCTTTACTACAAGCTGCTCGCAAATGTCAGCCAATCAGCTTAAATGGGGAATGTCGTGCTTTCAGACACGCTGCTGCTGCTGTCATTTGATACGTCTGTGTGTGTATACACTCAGTCTCCACATCTTCAGCACTGTCAGTACGAGTTCTATTAACTGGATATATTTAAACATTACTGATAGATCAGTTGACTGACTGATTATTTATTGTGTGATTGATGGCCGTGGGGAAATAACTGTGAAGTCTGGATAATGGCCAGCCCTGAATGGTGCAGGGAGGCTTTTCCATCATATAGTGAATCAGGTTTTTAAAAACACACAATGTTTGGTATGCATGTGAGATGGACAAATAATCTACAATAATAGGCAGTGTTTGAAGATGAGTTATGAAGATAATTATTCATATGCATTTCTTTGACAATATGATTCTGCCAAATATGTAAGTATGTATTATTTACAATCTGTAGAGGCATCAGAGGACCATAATCTTAATGCTATAAATGAAATTGATACAGATGATTCTGATGATAAACGTCATAAATACACACACAGTTTGATCACTGTGAATATTATGGGGGGATGGGGATCAATATGTGAATTGTTATTTGGCAATATTAGAAGACTATTTATTATGCATAACTATAGTTAACTGTAATAGATCTAACCAGTGAAAAAACAAACTGACATTCCCAGAATTCTCTGCATGACAAATAAATAATAATGTGTTTTCATCTAAACAACTTTCTTCTTAGTTTTTTTCTTATCAGTTATTAGGGTTTTATGTTACATATAATGTTGTTAAATTGTAAATATTATGTTGTATTATGTTGTAATATGTTGTATAATTGTAAATATAAATATTAAATGTTTATTTGATTACTTTAGTGTAATTTTTGTTTCCATGATGGTGTTTAGTATTTGTGATGAATTCATGTGACTTTCTCATCATTTCCTGTTTTTGATGGTTGTTAGGGCTATTAGTACTTCATTAGGTTGGATAACAATATAACAGTTAATGAAATGCTTTTTTTAAACTGTAAATTTTAAAAAATCTGTAAAAACTAAAATGTTGGTACTGTATTTTTTTAACGTCAAATTCAACCACAGCAGCAGTTTTTTTTACTGTACAATTTTTACAGTGTAATTTCACAGACCTTTTTTTTCACAAACAAAATCTGTCTAATAATCTAAAACACACAACATATGCTATATTTAGTTTATAGGTTATAGATATAATTGTTTTATTCTCAGATTTATTTATTTTTATATGGCTAGGACACATTTCTCAATACTTAGGTCACTTTTTCAAAACTCTCCACACAGTGATAACAACAGCAGTCTATGTGAGCTAAACTGTGGATCATTTATCATTGCCTTGGCACAAAATGCATTGAATGATGACATTTTTCAATTTACATGAATTCTTTTCTCATTATATCACAATTTTAATGATTTTCCCAAAAATTTCAAACGTTTCAAACGTTAGTACTTACGATAATACTTCAATACTAAGACACAAGCACCACAAAACTTTATGTACTATACAGGCAAATTTGTTTACCCTCTCTTTTCAAAACTGTTAAACTTCAGTTCAAAGCACAACACAAAAATGAACAAAAATAATAATAATAATAATGAGAAATTTGCAACATTTCTAGTAATACCATATTGAAATGTATTCCGAATCTAAGAAATGAAATACTATCAAAACAATTAGGGTAACTGAACACCAACACACGTGTCACAATAGTCTTTCAATTTCATCACCAATCATTCAAATGGGGAAAAACTTAGGGATCATTTTGTACTGTTGTAAACATGGACCATGTTACATACTGCACTGAATAAAGCATTGTCATTCCTGATTTGTAAAGATTTATATATTTATTTTTTATACAAAAAAAGTATAATGCAGATCTAAAAGATTGTTTGTGGGTAGTAATTCTGCATACAAACATCAAATGATTAGCCATGTAAGCCAAAATACACACAGATATGAAAAATATAAAAAGCTACTACATTATGTCTTTTGCAGTGGAGTGTAGGCTACAGGAGATTAGACGCTATGCTTTCACCAGGCCTCGATTAGTAAACAATTTAACAAACTCTAGTGCACTTTGAATGAGAAATGAATAGCTGCGCCAAGTTGAAAGTTGGTTAAGAGAACAAAAAATGACCTGAGTTGTATTGAGAAATTTGTCCTGGCGACTGTAATAACACAAATCAACTTTGTGTAATAATAAACTTTAATCGCCTACCTGAGATTTGCGTCTTCAAATCATATCTTGTTTTACATGTTTAGTCATGAACTTTAGTCAGAGAATTTCCAGTCAAAGTATGGCCTCTCAAAGCTTGTCGTCTAAATAATGTTGAAATAGCGCCACCTACCAGATGTCCGTTGTAGTCCACTGCACCTGAACTCGGAACATCTGCTTTCCTCCTACCTAGGGAAAACAGCTAGAGAACATTTAAATAATATCCAACATGTTTGGCTGTGGACGTCAACGTAGTAGGCTTAGGCTATTAATGTAAGTAAAATAATTTGAACCACTGATCTTCCTTAATTTTTATGAATCAACCTGTAAGATTCATTCATGCTGGTAACATATGGTGTGGAAACTGGCATTAAACTCACCAGAGGTCTGAGATTAATGTGTCAAATCCAAAAATAAGAAACTTTGAAGAATGGAGAAACATAGGCTACATGACTTTCCCATTTTTGACCGCTTGGTGGCAGCAGGGAACCACCTTTGGGTTCTTTTCTCCTTTAGAAAAAGTAGACCTGTAGATGGCGCTCTTTATCGCTGGAATACTTTTGTGCCAGACAAAAGAAAAACAACTACATGAAAACACAAACCTTTAAAACAGATTCAGATTTTATGTGAAGCGTATAGTTTATATACATTATATAGTAGTAGGCTGTATTTATTTATTTAACCAAGGTTGTACATAACTACGTTTTTGACTTTATGGTATAACAACAAACACAAAATAACCATTCATTTAAGGGTGAGAAAGGGGTCTACTACTAGCTGCTACTACTACTACTACTACTACTACTACTAAGACTTAAACAAGTAAGCACTAATCAACATCCCCTCATCCACCCAATTAAAAACTAAATAAAACCAGTAGCTTTCAATCTTTGCTTTCTCTTTGTTTTAAATTATGAACACAGCGAGACACTACTGCTGAACATCCTCAGCAGAAATATTGCTGTAATGAAACATTTGACTGATTCATTCCCATTTATACTAATATGAATGCAAATGGCAGAAAAGCGTGGGTAGCTCACAGATATTTGATCATATATTCCAAAGATTAATGATCTTATCGATCGTTATTATTCAGCTGAGAGTGCTGAATTAATGAGGTGTGAGGCATTCAATGTGGAATGCTCAAATGAAAACAGAAGAAAGGAACATTTTACACCATAATGTGTTGCATTTAATGACCTACATTTATCGTTTTTATTGCTGTTGTGCACACAATATTTTTGTGGTTGCTTCTTCTTGTTCTCCATATCTCTTTGTCTTTTTAGCCACAACCACACAAACGTCCATGTGTGACACGCCTCCAGTGACCTTTGACGGATTTCCTCTCAAAAGGGTGATGAAAGGCAAAATAATTGCTTCTTTTCCAAATATTTCAAGCTCAAATCTCTCTGATGCCTGATACTCGTGTACATTGCAATCAAATGTCCTAAACACATCTCCCTCACCATCAAAGCGTCGGATAAATGATGTGTTTATAGAGGAAAACTCAAATGTGGCACTAGCTGAACAAAAGTGTGCAAGCTACTTTGAAATATTTTAGCTTCATTTCATCACAGTAAAATCTCTTGAAAGAGGAAAGCGAGAAAGAAAGCGGCAGTCGTAGAGACGGGGAAATCATCTCCACGCTCTCGCACTGACTGCAATGACCCTCAGGCCATTTTTTCTGGGCTCCGTTTTGAGACAAGTGATTTAATTGAAAAAAAAAAGGGGGAAAGAAATGATACTTGTGGAAGATTGTGGTTCTGAGTCATTAACTGCAGGGAGGTGCACTGGTTAAGGCGACTAATTGAATGTCAGCATGAGCCATTGAGAAAGATCTCAGGTGCAGTGTCAGCAAAACCAGATGGGCGGGTGAGGGCAAATAAAGAGGGTTTAATCTTATTACAGGAATAGTTGGCCCAAAAATCATTTACTTACCCTCACGGCATTCCTACCTTTATTTCTTACGTGTTACACAAAAGAATGTGCTTTGAAGAAGGAACTCTTTTTATACATGCAATAAAAGTCAATGGGGTCCAAGTACAGGTGAGGGTGAGTAAAAGTGTCTCAGTTCATCTACATATGTGCATGTTTGTGGCTGCCAGTTCACCAAACTCTCTTTATGTTGGATCAAGTGCAGATTCAACTGCAAAAACAATGTTTACAAGACGTGTGAACTACTGCTCCCTCACACACCACATTATCTCACTCTGTCTGGACCTTCTTCCTCATTCACTGGAAATCCAGCCCGCATTGTCCACAGACACGGAAAGGGAGTCTCAGAGCAGTATCTTCTCTGCTTTATGTCTTCTCTGCGCTATGTTTTTTGGCGCTCTTCCACCATTACACATGCACAGCAGGAAGAGAACTCTTCTCCAGATGCTCCCCATCTCTCTCTGATAGTCGCAATTCATATTCAAGAATACGCAACCAGATTGTTCCATTTTTAGCCTGTTAGAATTTCAAGCTAATTGAGTGCAAAAGCACCCTAGAAAGTCTCATGCTGCTTCTGGATTACTTCAGTCTGTGGAGTCCAGGCACCTGGTTGTTTTTCAAAGCCTCCTCAACAGGGCCCGCCTCCGGGACCCCCACACTGCAGACCGCCTCTAAAAGCCTGTGATAGGAACATTCAATCTGTCTGCTCCCGTTTTATCAGATCACTCTTTTTTTTTATTTCCACCCCCCCTCCTCCAGTCTGAGCTTTAATGGGAACGAGGAGAGAGGCAAACAGTGATTACAGGTATCAGGAGTCGATGCCGGATCTGGGGTATGAGATAGGACCCTGCGACAACTTGGCACAGAGGCCATTAATCACTGCTTGTTTGGAATCTGAACTAATACTCTTCTTTTTTCAATTCAATTTATCTTTCTATCTTTCTTTTTAGATATATCTCACAAACAAACAATATAGTAGGGAAGAGTGGGGTTGAGATGTGCTCAAATCATCTCAAACTGGTTTCTTGAACATGCCAATGAGTTCACTATACTCAAATGGCCTCCAGTCACCAAATCTCAATCCAATAGAGCAGTTTTGGGATGTGGTGGAACGGGAGATTCACATCATGGATGTGCAGCCGATAAATCATAGGCAACTGCGTGATGCTGTCATGTCAATATGGACTATAATCTCTGATGAATTTTGTGAAGTTTGAAGTTTCCAGAACCTTGTTATATCTGTGCCACAAAGAAGTTCTAACAGCAAAAGTGGGTCCAAGATGGGAGCAAGATATATATAAAAGACATTGAGCATTCATAAATATTTTTTTTCCTTGTTAATGGTCATATTTTATGTATCATGTAAATCATTAACGAATTTCACAATTATTCAACACCTTGACATGACACATCTTACCCCAATAATGTGGGGAAAATGGACCATTTTTCTTAAAGTATTTCAGTATACTAAACATTGTAATAGATAATTAGGAATAATAGTTTAAAAAGTGGTGCAATTACCCAACTCTCCCAAATAATTAAAATTCCATATTATTAAACTATAAAAAAAAATCTCCGGCATCTTGTGACAGAACAGATGTCCCGTGACAGCTGGTGATGTACGTGTGTCCTGCAGAAGTAATTTAGATGGTCTGGTGCGTTGACGGATGCCAGTCTATGGCAAGCCAGGAGTGTGTGTGTTAGTTAGGATGGGGGTCGTGCTTTGTAGGTTAATTAGGAGTGGGTAGAGAGATGAAGAATGAGTATTTATGTGTGTGTGGCCTGGGTTTATGTGGCTAATTAGGCGGGGAATCATTCAAGCTTCTGGGGGACAGATGTAGGGTGTATATGGTGATCAGGTTGGGGCAAGTAGGCAGGGAAAGCTTCTAATTTAGTGTGAGATGGTCAGGGAGAGTATATGTGTCAGTGTGACAGGCAGTGGCAGGTGTGTTACTGTGTCTCTGTGTAAAAGTGCTGAGTAAAGCACCAGGACACCAGAGAAAACTGGTTGAAACCAGTCCGGACTGTAATGGGGGGTGTGCCATGGCTGTCTGGCATTCTGGACATGCCGGACATAGCGCATAAATCTCCACTGACCTAATAGTTACCGTACTGCTCGGGACTTCCCCATTCAACACACGTGTTGGATCACAATATTAGTTAGGACATCTCATAGACATGATGGTTTTTATATGGGGGATGGTATTTGCTGAATTCTAACCCTTATGAACCTTCATATGGTTCATAACTGTTAACTAATATTACAATTGCTACACTGTAACTGATTTTTGTAATTTGAACAGTATTTTACTGTAATATGTAGCCTACAGTATAATACTCTTAAATGTGCCAACAGTATAATACTGTAAATTGCCAAGGATTATGGGAAAATATGTGTTTTCTACTGTATATCATAAACAAATATGTTATAGGAAATCAATTCTAATACTGTAAATAAAAATACAGTAGTTTAATGAATACAATATACAGTATTATTTCTGTAAATTAAAATATGGTACTTGTACTGTAAATGAAAAACACAGTTCATACTGTAAATATTAATACAGTATACAATTGTATTACTGTAAATAAAATTACAGTACTGATACTGTTAACACTTTTACAGTAACTTACTGGCATCCAGCTGCCAGTAAGTTACTGTAAAATTTACAGCAACCTTTTGAAATATAAATAAAGGAAAAATAAAACGCTAAAATCATGAGGTTATTTACTCTGTCACATGTATATGTAATTTATGTTCATCAGGAGTGATGATGACTGAAGAGGTGATGACTCTTTTGACTCAAATTCTTAAAATATAAATGAGGCAAAAAACAGCCAGCAGTGAACACCATATTGTAACTGCAAATCTGAAGAGCCATTTACACATCAAGGACACAGTCCACCGGCTGTCTGTCTCCTTGTACACTTATGGAGCCATGTGGTTCTTTTTAGTTTATGGTTTGTATAAATGTATCCAAATGCTGTGTGGTTTGTGGTGCTGTAGCATGTAAAAGTCTCTCTGAGAGGGAAGCTACCCAGAATCTGCTAAAACATTCAGGAATGATACAGATGCTTTTAACATTGCATTAAAGATAATTTTGAACACAGACTGTGTATTTTACATTTCAGTGCAATTCAACAAATCATAATTGTAAATGGTTAGGATAGCAAAATAAATAGGATGATTTTATATTTATAACAACACAAGCATAAGGGTTTTATACAATAGTTCAACAAATAAGATGGTAGTATTGGAGTAACCAATTTTGCAAATACCTTTGCTCCGCGTTCGCTTTACGTGGAAAAGTTCCCAACAAATTTAAAGCAGAACAGCACCACACACCTTAATCATCCCAGAACAAATCAATGTTTTAAATTATTAGGTTGATTCAATAACTCACTTATAACTATTTTGTTCCTGACTAAAATCAGTGTTGTTGAATAGGGGTGTAATGGTTTAAATCAATTACGGTTTGGTTTGTATCACGGTTTTGGTTTCGGTAAGGTTTGGTATGTGCTATGCTAAGAAAAAGGACTACTGTCAAATAAAAATCAAGAAAATAAGAACAAATATTTAAACAAGCAATAGCACAAGGCGGCTCCCAAGGCTCGTTATACACACGGTGAAGTTCTTTTTCTTCTTTCACTTGGGGGTAAAACAAAGTTCAAAATACCTTAGCCGCGATATATATATTTTAAGCGAACATCCGAGGCCGCCAACACCGCTGAGAACAATGTTTAGATGAACATGTAAATATGAGCTGCCCTCAGTCTGGGTCAAGCTGGGCTGCATTAAGTATTCAAAAAATAAAAATAGCATTCAAGTATTCCAAAAAAAGTAGCACAACTGATCCAATCTTCTCAATATTTATTATTAACGTTTCATCTGAACTGTTCCTCTGACTTTGAACATTCCTTTCTGTACATGATTGTTGTCCTGACAGTTGAAGTTCAACTCTTTTCCTTATCCACAACAACTTTGTGATACTTCATTTTACAAACTTTTTTTTCTGTTCCTTATAACACACCTTTGTGATACCTATATTTGCTCACGTCCTTTTTATTTTCTTTATACAACACATTAATATGATATTGAATGTTTTTGGAAGGCACGTTTCCTTTTATTATACTTAGAAAAACAATTTCAAAACAAGTTGAATTTCAAAAAGTAGGCTACATGCTGGAGCTATTTTTAACATTTTTCATTAACAGAAAACAATATGTATCAACAAATGATACAACTCATATTCTCAGCAAAAAACAAAAACAATAAATCGGAGGAATTTTAATATCAGAACCATCCTTCTCTTTGTAATAAAAGTAATGCAAATGAAGGAGTGTAGCACTGTATATTTATGCCAAACTCGACAGCAATATCATAACCATAACTATCAGCTAAATCTTTCAAGATGATCTCACAGATACAAGAAACAGCCCCAAAGTAAAAGAAAGCATTCAGAGAAAGAGAAGGGAAGATAAAAACCCTTTACAAAAGGGGCATGAAGAATTCTGAGCACAAGGGATTTACTCATTTACTGTTTCCCCATTGAATTTAGATACCAACCAGGGTCAAAAATGAAGCAAAAATGCCCTGTTTTTATTTTGTATATTCAATATCTGTTTTTATTTATTATATTCTACTTATTTGTTTTGTTCTAGGCACATATCACATAAAATATGTTGATGTTGAGTTAATTTTACGGGTTAGAGGTAATAAATTCTCCAATTATTCAGATTGAAAAATCAAGTTAAGGGATTTATTAATTTATGTATTTTATAAAAATATGACACATTAGATTAGCCATATATGGAGCAGATTTGAAAAATAGCCCTCGTAACAATACAACACACCTGGCACATATTGGAAAATGTATTTTCTGACACTGATACTAACAATAGGCTAATCAATATCAGAAAAGCCTCCACGATTACATTACAGATTACAGCCTCATTTCCCCTACAATATCTTGGGAAACCATTTGGAATAACATTAACCAAGCTTCTAAAAATCCCAATCATAGATCTATTCATTTACGATTTATATACAGAACCTACTTAACACCTAGAATTAGATATTTGATCAAGCTAGAGCCATCTCCACTGTGTCAACTGTGCTCACAGGGCAGTATAGGTACTTTTCTTCATATGTTTTGGGAATGCTCTGAAGTACAGTCCTTTTGGTCACAAGTCACTAAGTTTTTATCTGAAATTCTTAATAAGGAGATTCCTTGCTGTCCTATTTTATGCTTGTTAAATGATAATTCTCAGGTTCCAATGTCTAGACATGAAAAAAGAATTTGGCTTTCTGGCTTAACTGCTGCGAAGAAAATGCTGGCAACAAGGTGGAAACCACCACATACTCTTTCGTTGCATCACTGGTGGAACTTCCTGTTAGACATTCTTGCGTTGGAGCTTTCTGCGGCACGTTCTCATGGTGCTAAAGGGCAGACCATAAGGTCTTGGTCAGAAGCTTTTAAAGCTACTAAATTTCTTGCTGGGGGGGGGGGGGGGGGGTGCGGTAGATCACTCAGTAGGGAGGGTAGAGGGGGATTAGATAAGGTTTAAAATTGTTCAATTTTATGCATATTCTTGTGTGTGTAGGAGTGTTGTGGTGTGTGGGTAAAGTTGAGATGTGTGAGTGAGAGAATGAAGGTATTTATGTTGTGTTTCTGGTGCATATGTATGTTGGTGGTGAATATGTATATGTTTGTTAATATGAAAGCAAATACAAAATAAAAAAAAAATAAAAAATTGTTCACAAAAAAAAAGAAAAGCCTCCACACTGCATAAAGGGGTAAAACAATGTTGTCATCAACAGCTAAATATAATGTCCCATATCACACAATGAACCTATGAGTACACACACACACATAAAGAGAGGCACACAAACATATGTAGTCAGCAGAGTTGCATGCGGCAATGTCAGCAGTGTCTATTGTCATACACGGTTCTGTATACATCCTTTCAGCTGTGTTATTGTGAAATAGAAAAAAAAAAGATGTGCTGACAAACAAACTCAAGCATCAAAATATATCACTACAACCCACCACAGCATTTTCACAAAAAACCTTTTTGGGTCGAGTGAACAGCATATGCGGAGCAGGTTAAGGGTCACCGCTAAAATTCACACGGGCATGACATTTTTTTTGGGGTGGTCCCCTTCTCCTTTCGAATTCAATGAGCAGACTATATAGCGGTTCTCCTCATGTGATGATGAAATATTGAACAACAAAATGCATGTGATTTTAGAAACATTCGGCTGTTCCTGACAGAGGAAATCTATTCATTCCATCTCCCAGAATACATTTCTCTAATGCCCTCTCACTCTCAGAGCGCTGACAACCAGCCAGAGAAACAGGGAGGGCTAAAGAAAATGATGGAGGAAGAACCAGAAGACGAGAAAGTGTATTCTGGTGTGAATTTGATGATTCCCATGGAGGTGATATAAGGTAGTAGCACACTTGATGACACCTGATGAGTACTGAACTAAGAACTGTGGGTAATAACTGAGACTGTTCAGCTCCACCTGTCAGACAACCTGCAGTTAGTGTGTCTGCTGCACCCAGAGCCACTTATCTGAGTCTTTATGGATAGAAAGAGGGGAAGTGAACATCACATTGAGTGGTATGGTATAGGAAACCATATCTTATTGCAATTTGCAAAATTGTGCTAACAAATTATATAAATCCATGGATAAATAAAATCTAGTGTGAGATGTTAAGTGTTTATGCACTCTAAAAAATGCTGGGTTGGTTTAACCCAAATTTGGGTCAAATATGGACAAACCCAAATGTTGGGTTAAAAATGTAATTTAAACATTTAACCCAATGGCTGAGTTTGTCCATGGGTTAAAACAACCCACCAAGTGTGGGAACTCACGTCCAAGTTATTGTGGGAAGCTGAACAGGTTCTGCCTTGCTTTTATTGGCTGGATGGGCATGAGCAGTTGCTTTTGGACCGAAAGATGTGTATCAGTGCATTGGATCCATGCATTTAGCCTTAAAGTGACAGTGGTAAGAATGAATAAAAATAATATAAAAAATAAAATGAAAAATACTTCAACTGCCAGTTATTGTATACTTTGAAATGTGCGTTCCATGTTGGAATGTCTGTTTTTGTTTTGGTCTGTGTGATGATCTCGTCCACTGCTAGTTATTTGGGAAATATAGGTGGTTTGCAGTCACGTGATTGTGTTAACGCGCAGAATGCAGATGGACAGCAAGGAGTGAAGAGCACAATGGACGAGATGGAGGTAAATCTGTACTGTACTACTTTAGACGTGATTACAAGAGAAATATATAAACAGAAAATCGAAACATATGTTGGACGTGATCCTTACGTTATGAAGAGGACCGATTTTTAACTGAATTGAGAGACTTGCCTGCCATCGAGGCTGTAGATTTCAGCAACTAACTCGTCTTACAGACATACTTTGACTTTACAAAGTTCGGAAACTGGTACGTTACACAAACAGCCACATAAGTGTATTTAAACACCTGAATAATGTAATTATAAGCCACATAAATAATGTATTAACTCACATTTGACGAAGTGATCACTGCACACACACACACATAGGCATTTTCCCATTCGACTCCTCCCGACCGCAGACGTAGGTTTGCAAGGCATTTTTCCCTTTGTTTTTCTGTCAATTTCTTGTATTTTCCACCCTTATGAACAACAACTTTTGGCACATGATAAAAACTCCTCATGGTTTGATCGATTTGAGCAACCATAAATGATGCAAAACATAGGCATTTTGAGTGTGTTATAGTGCTTCCTAAATATAGAAAATCACTTCCTGCCCTCCATCTGCAAATCACGCCATGGCAACGCAGTGGCGTGACGTCACGAAAACAAGCTATTATCTAGGCTTGTTTATTTGCACAATGCATATGTGTTACTGCACTGCATTTTTTCACAAATTGACCTTTGTACTTGCACATTGCTTTCTGTTTGCTGAGTTTTTCTTTGCAAAGCAGATCAAGTTTGTTTGCGAGTCACATTTTCCTTTGCAAAGAAGATCGAGTTTGTTTGTTTAATTCTGGCACAATATTAACTCCATAAGATTCTACCCAACCTAAAAAGACTTGGCATCCATCTAAAAATCTCTATGAAGGAGAGCATTTTAAAACGCGGATAAATCAACTCATACACTTTCTCATTTAATTCTCCTCTGCTTTTATTTGTCAACTGCGCTTGTTCCTGTTGCGTGTTCTCCAACTGGCAACCCGAGTGAGTGTCGAGTCTGAGGAGGAGGAAGGGGAAACTGCAGTACCTATTTCGACCATCAATTTAATTAAACCCATTATATATATATATATATATATATATATATATATATATATATATATATATATATTCGACTAAAATCTAATATTTAATCGACTAAAACTAAAAGAAATTTGGATCACTAAAATATGACAAACTAAATTACATTTTAGTCAAAAGACTATGACTAAAACTAATTTGCTATCAAAATGAACACTGGAGTGGAGCTTGTATGTATGGAAGATAGAACTGAGGAAGCAGTAGAGTAAAAATGTAAAAGTGAGATTCACCGATAAACACAAGCAAGCAGTGAAAGCTTTTCTTGTTTACCAGTGGATGTTTTTCACCTATTCATGCATAACTTTGGTGAATATTCATATATTGAAGCAGAGCCTGTGTATCTTCAACTATTTTCCACTAAAAATTGTAAACTTGGCTAGAGAGCCATAGACCCCACTTTTAATATATATTCACCTTCAGTTCAAGGGCCCAGTGGAACTAATTGGCCATTAAGTCATTTTTGGCCCTTGAGCTGTACGGCAAACATCATCCATTGCATCGTTGAAGTGCAGCTGTGGTTGGCAAACAAAGCCAGAATCAGCTGTGTTTTACATCACGAGACTCCCGGCTCTCCTTGACTACACCAAAACATGTTTTTTTATTTATGTAATTTTATACATTTATATGCAAAAAATGTAAAAATAAAAACTGATTTTGAAGAAAAATTTAACAAGCCATCTGAAAAGTGCCATATGTCGAACAAAAAGAAAAAAGTCTGTTAACTGTGTAAAAAGATCAAATCGCACAATCAGTCAAACAATATGCATGTTATGATCTCTCATTTATTTCTGTTATAAGGAAAATACAACAGTATTCCATAAAAGCAGAGGTGGAGAATCCATGGGGCTTTGTCCAGTAGTAATCATAACAGAGCACTGAATCCTGGGAAACTCCAGGACTGTATTTACACTGTGCAATAACAGAAACCTCAATGGTTGAAGCAGATAAAACAGACACACGCAGTTCCCTTTCCATCATAATAACTATAGAAATTCAAAGAAACTACTCCAGTCTCTTTCCACTCGTTTCGGTTTTCCATCAAGTACGATGCAGAGATTCAATCCTCAGTCCATTTTTCACCTGGGATGCATATGATGCGGTAGCCATCTATTAAAATGTGACATTGCATTTGGTTTCGTGAGGGGCAACAGAGCACATAGTTACAGGCAGCCAATTTGAAAAGTTCATTCAAGTGTACATGATAAAAACTGTATTTCAGACCAGCACCAAGAATGTATGCAAAAGCAGACGCATCACAGAATAAGATGATGAAGATGACTTTGAGCAGAGGAACTGTTCTGAGTTACTCTGCCAGCCTGAAGTACTGGGATAAAGCAAAGGGAGGTATGTGTTTGAACTACAGCCAACTGATATGGTCTCCTCATGAAGCACACACACACACACACACACACACACGTCTGTCCTCCAAACAGAGTGCAAAGCCTAAGGAGTCCTACTCCCGCCATTAAACATAAGATCTGAAAATACACTGCAGTGTAAAAGTTCATGTATTCATACAAACCCATTAGATCTGTGAGACAGGGGGTTTCTTAAACCATATTGTGGAGTTAAACAAGAAGAAAACAAAAAAGAGAGACAGACAGACAGACAGACAGATCGATCCATGGAACAATGGAATCACAGAACAATAGATAGAACGCTAGGTGAAAGATAGATAGAAAACTATGTAGATGCTGATCCAAATGCAAAAGCCTCACACAGCTTAGGGATATCAAAAGTATCTAGAAATATATATCTACAATAGTTATGACACATACAGACAACCAAGCTTAAAAAAAATACAAATATTAAAAATAAAAAGATAAATGACGGCCTCTCTGCCCTTTTCTTGTGTCCCCTCTGCCACTCTGCCGCCACCCCCCCATAACACATCATATTAAATAAGGCACAAATTTACACAATTAAAATTTGGCTAGTTATTGTTCATCTATTTACACAAAACAGTTTTAGTGTTAATATTGATACATTGTTTTTAACATAATAGGACAATAGTATGAAATAATTTTGTTCTGGACACTCACGCGATGTCCTAGCGAGGTGCGACCAGTTTCAGTGTCAAACTGCTTCACTGGGCAACACATTCAGAACCAATCAGCAAGTATTTGATGTTTAAAACTGGAGCAGAAGTATAGACCAATTCGATTTCACTGTGGGTGGGGCTATGTATAAGTGGTCAGGATTGGACTCAGGGGACAGCTTTAATCACTTTATCCCACCTGGTTAGGACACAGTGTTCAATGAACTGTAGAAGATTAAACATTTTTAATTCACTTTTACAGATTACAATTTTTCCAGAGAAGACTGAGGGTAAATACTGTAACACATCTGCAGCGTATAGACAAAGAATACATTCCGCTTAGGTATATACTTACATCTCCTTCTTAACACTAAGGCCGATTCATCTCACTGGGTGCAGTATTTTGATGTAACTGTTTCTCTAGCCACATTTAATCATCTGAAATTTAACTTTATGTATTGAGTTTGAGCTGCATTACACGGGAGTGGACAGGATGGGGTGGGTATTATTGCTTGTGGTTTTTATAGAGATCTCTTCAGGTTGTGTGGGAATTTTACAGCACATCTGCTTTCAAAATAAGGCAAAGGAACTTGTTGAGGGGGATAAACCATTTCGGTAATCTAGATACATACACTGGGTATGTATTTGTACATACACGCACACACATACATATATATTTATATATATATATATATATACACATACACGCACACACACATGCATATATACACATTTCTAATTGGGATCAGTACAGTTCATCAACTCTACATCAACAGAATAGTTAAGCCAAAGCAAGAAATATCAGGATATCAAACAAGATGTGTACACTTGTTCGGATAAAAGTTCAGGTACGGAGTTTAGGATGAGTGACACCTGTCCAAAGTGAGACCGTAAAGCCACGCACTTATCACTGTGGCAGCCTAAATCTAGGTGGACTCTTGTAACTCCTCCCCTCGTAATGGCCAATAGCTGAGCAATACCAATATGGTACAAATATATTTATGAAACAGAGAAAAAACAGGTCATAGTTCAAATGTAAAGTCAACAACACTGGCAGCCAATCTTTTTCCCATGAAGGCAAGTTTTTTGTCCAGTCTTTCAATTTTTCTTGACCACAATCAGTTCTAAGAGGTCGAGTAGCCTTTTACGAAAAACCACAGGCTTTTCTTCTCCATTGTTCAGTAGTTGAACTTCCCTGCCTGGTTGACAGGTGAGCTAGCAGGGATGAACAGTGGTTTGGGTGGGACGTCAGGCTTGAGCGAAGCTGTCCGACGGACAATAGCTCCACGGTGGACTTCCTGCTGATCGCTGTAGCTATGCTGGCGAGTTAGGTATCCATTAGGGATGAGCGGATGCCGTACATCGCAACCTGAACTGCTGCCGTTAGAGTTCATTCGGGACAGCAGGAGGGGCTGATGGGAGCTGCGCTGGTTGAAGCTGTGCTGCCGAGGCACCACTCCCCCGCTGGGCATCTTGGGGGTTGTTATCAAGGAGTGGCGTTGCGACTGGTGACGGGACACTCTCTCCAGGGTGGACTGATGATGGGGAGGGATCTCCGGAGGAACATCCATGCGTCGAGTGAGACTGTCCCGAGGAAGCGTGGAGGAACTGTAGTATGGCGCAGTCTCCGTTTCCGGTATATGTGGCTGTACGCGATTGGCGAACGCCATCTGACCGGCATGAGCTGACATGGAAGAGGTGAGTACAGTCGGACTTTTACCCGTGGCCACGTTGATTTCGTGAATGTGTTTCAGAAGCTCGTCAAGCGAGGTAACATCCACAATCTTGTGTGGGTAGCAGTGATACGGCTGGCTTACCACCCGCTCGGCGTTGTGGACTTTGCGTTCCTCCAAGTGTGCCGAGCCACCTAGTACCTGTCCGTTGGTCAGTCCTTGGGAGAAGGGGAAAATCTGATGCTGCATCCCAGGGGTTGGCCGAGATGCTCCCATGTTATGGGACTTGGGTTCTTTAGCGTTGTTGCAGTTTTGATTCTTCTCCCATTGGTTCTTGAAGGCCTTCATACTCTTGATGGGGAGCTCTGGTGTCGAATCAGGGGTGGGAAGGCCGGAGAGCTCAGCAGAGTGGTGATGATGGGGGTGAATGAGCTCTGTCATGGCAGCATGGTGGGCGTTCCGGCGATGCGCCTGCTCTTTTCCATTAGCAAAGAAAGAGTTGTAGAGTTTGGGTGAGGATACCTCCAGCTTCTCATCCTTGCTTTGGCTCTCCAGCAGGCCGTTCAGCTTGGCTAGGCTGCGCAGGGATAGAGCATGTGGGATCGGCGCTTCTGGATCTTTCGACAGCCTCTTGGTCTTGTTAACGTTGTGGTTGCAGTAACAGGAAACGAGGAATCCGGATAGGAAAGCTCCCAAGACAAACGCCACCAGGACACACGCAATGAGCAGAGTGTAGTGAACACTGTGGTTGGACTTATCTACCTCAGGGGGCCGGCGCACTCCTGCAGAGAGGGGAAGAGAGCAAGATGAGTGCACTGTAAAGACACAGCGAGGTGCCAGTTGGGTTAGCTTTTAACAGGGTGCGAGAGCCTAGAGTTCTTAGTAGACTTCTATTCATGTTAGAAACTGCTGACAAACAAAGCAGAGCGCTGGCTGAGCGGGCCGTTCTAAATCAATCAGCAAATGCGCGCTGGTTCAACATCAAATAATGCCAGAGCCTCAAGAACAATTGCTAATGGTCTTGGAGGGAACTAAGCGGTTCTCTCATTAGCCACAGTCTCGAGAGCAGCAGCGCTATGTTCTTGACTCAAAGCTGATTGTGCTCTTCTACACAGAGCTGCACATATGGCGTTAAGGTGGTGCGAAAATGACATGGAGATGTTTTCAGTGACTACAAATTCAAATGAATGCACAGACCACCTTACGGTCTTAATGAGCTGAGGGTAGAGGTGATTTTGCTAACATGTGGATGCTCAGATAATTAGTAACTCCCACTGCCATCTGCACAGTCAGCCTTTCCTTGTTTTTCTCCTTTTTCTCTCTTATTTATAAGAGCCAGTAAATGGAAAAAATCTGCTGTTAGAGATATTTTACATTGAGAGGTATTTTACACTGAGATGTCTGCTAGGAAACTAAATTTTATGTCTTAATTCATTGTAATCCAACATCAAAGATATCACTAAAATCGAAACTGAAAAGGCGGGACATATACACAGCCATGAAAGTGAAGAGAGGTGAAAGCAAGATAGATAGATGAAATGAATAAATTGAACTGTGGCTGCATCCAAAATTGGATACTGTCTTGAATACTGTTTTATACTGTTTGAACTTACTTCACCTGTAAACAACTAATAATAATAATAATAATAATTCGTTACATTTATATAGCGCTTTTCTGGACACTCAAAGCGCTTCACATAGAAGGGGGGGGATCTCCTCAACCACCACCAATGTGCAGCATCCACCTGGATGATGCGACGGCAGCCATATTGCGCCAGAACGCTCACCACACACCAGCTTACTGGTGGAGAGGAGACAGTGATGAAGCCAATTGGTGTATATGGGGATGATTAGGAGGCCATGATGGACAGAGGCTACTGGGCAAATTTGGCCAGGATGCCGGGGTTACACCCCTGCTCTTACGAAAGACTTCCTGGGATTTTTTATGACCACAGAGAGTCAGGACCTCGGTTTAACGTCTCATCCGAAGGACGGTGCTCTTTTTGACAGCATAGTGTCCCCATCACTTTGCTGGGGCGTTAGGACCCACACAGACCACAGGGTGAGCACCCCCTGCTGGCCACACTAACACCTCTACCAGCAGCAACCTGGCTTTCTCAGAAGGTCTCCCATCCAGGTACTAACCAGGCTCAGCCCTGCTTAGCTTTAATGGGCAACCAGTCTTGGGCTACAGGGTGATATGGCTGCTGGCTGAACTATGTTCTATGTTGTATGAATGTGTGTAGTACATTGAATGAAATTCGTACATTACTGTCACATGAGCTACCAGCATCAGTCACGCCGCTTCACTGCCATTTATAAATCCTCTCCCGTGGCCTCATGGGATAGTAAAGTGTCCAGTGAATGCGCACTTTAGAAAGTCTTCCAGGGACTTTTGACCAACTGTTTTTCGAATACTATGAATTCAGACATGTTTTTTACATACTATATAGGGAAGTATTTGATTTTGGACATAATAATTATAATCTGCTAAAGATTTGCTAATTGTGAATTGATTATCAAAGATAACACACAGGAACTAAAATCCACAAAAGTCTTATTCTGAGTCTTAAAAAGATATTCATAAGTGTTGGAACACTTTGCAACATGGCAAGCAAATTGAAAGCACCTTTATCTTATCAAATGAAAATGTCTTAAGGGAAACATTTGTTGCAGACTGCTGAGAGACAAAACTAAAGATAGCTTAAAAGATGTGTAGCAATAGCGGCTTAAGACTTTTGGCAAGGCCAATGAAGTCTCACTGATGCTCATGTCAGTGAACAGCAATGGCAAACACAACACAGTGTCAGAACAGAGTGGGTGGATCACCGTTAGCAAGCTATTGAGTTAGGGAGAGAGCGGGAGAGAGACGCAATTGTGCTTTTTCTAGCTGCTGCAAGCAAAAATACAAATATGAATGCATAATAACTCTATGTGAGAAAAACAAGGATAATCTTCCTCCAGGCATCAATACAAACACATTAGCCGAGCAGCAATTGTGTTATGCTAGCTATAGGAGTAGGAAAGCTTCCCGCCAACTCAATTCTTTACTGTAATGTTTTTCTCCCGAACTGATTATAGATCCAAACCAGAATGAGTTATAGCCAAGTAAACTTCTAAAAGAGTACCCAGTAAACACACATCTACATCTCATAATTATTGAAAGCTCTTAACATGTTTTTTAATAATATGGAGTTTCTAAGGCCAATTTCACACCTGGCTTGTTTGGAGCATTTGCTTTGGAACCTGGTGTGTTTTGGTTCATTTAGGCATAAATGAACACTGGAATCGCCCTCGGATATGCACCAAAACAATTGCTCCGAGATCGCTTCAATGGGGTGGTCTCAGCCCGACTAAGGCTCAGATCCTGCCTCTGTTGTTTTTCGCTTGCAGATTGCTGTTCACAGGCCTGCATTTGTGCGCAAAAAACGTTTTAAGAGCAGAAAAATTAAAACTGAGTGCAGATCTTATTTATTTTGCGTTAGCATTAAGCTGCAGCGTCAAAATTCATGAATTCACAGTTAAATGCTGCAAATATTTTTTCTTACACTTGAAGGGCGATTTACACCTTTAGAAATCTTCCTTTGCACATGCAAATTTATTTTACGCTTGCAATCTTATGTACTCTTTCACAAATGTATGCAATTTTTTCACAAAACCCTGTGCTTGCGATTCTTTATGACATCATTTTTACCTTCATATAAAATGTTGCCTTGTGAAAGCCAACCGAACCAAGAAGAAAATTGTAACAAGTTAAGTCCCTGTTTCGGAACAAAGAAAATGATCTACGAGTGTGAAAACACCGCAAGTCATCAAAACTGACTTGTTAAATGTTTGCATAGAACCCAGAAAAAAAAAAAAACCTACTAATATACCTGAGTTTGCTTCATTCTCTTGTAATAACAATAACAGACTTATGTGCAAATATACTGGAAGATGTCATGTACTGTATAATAGAAGAGACCTTTAACTTTCTCTGACTCATCCTTCTGCTCTCTGCTGGTCTATAAACTGAGGTCTTTGGCCCCTGGGAAGCACTGAGGGCCAGCATATGCTATGTGATGATGGGTGACTCACATGCACACACTTTTAGTGTCACAACAGGTTCGTAGTCCTTTTTCATGACTGAAAAGCTTTTTATTCAATATAGGCTACTGCTATATACACAATTACAAATACTTCCAAGGTCAATATATATATATATATATATATATATATATATATTATATATATAATAAATAAATTAACAAATAAATTGATAAATTGCACCTTTAAATATATCTAGTTGACTTTGTAATTGGGTCAGTTATTTTGAGGGGTATGCAAACAAGATAATCATCATCCAAAAAAAGAAAAAAAGAATAAAAAAAAAAAAAACGATATATGAGAGTTTTTGGCTTCTGGCTAATCCTCCATCTCCCTTTAAAAGTCGGCAAAACAGAGGCTAAATATAGCATAAATATGTGAAGAACAGGGACAGGAATAATAGGGACCTTACTTTGCCAAAAGACAATCAGCCAGACAATTAAAAAAGCAGAGGGATAGAAGATGGAGAGAAACTATTGTAGGAAAAAAATGGCAGAATTGAGAAAGGATAGGAGAGAAGGAGAAAAGAGAAAAGTAAAATATATATATAGACAAATAAATTGTATACGGTATATAGTGAAAACAAGAAGGAAAATGTCAAGGTAGAACTGAAAGTATGGGAGCGGGTAAGAGAAGAGAAGAGAAGAGAAGAGAAGAGAAGAGAAGCTTTCACTCTTTCCCGGCTGTGTGAAGGATTGTGAAGGCATCTGCGAATAACTCCTCACTGACTCAAAGAAAGATCGAACGAACAAGAATAAAGATGAGAGAAAAGGGAAAGAGGGAACTGAGGAAGATGACTACTCTAAGAAAAGAGGATGACAGATTTATTGAGAAAAGATAGGAGAGGAAAAATGAATGGGAGTAAGAGAGTGGGTGAGAAGAAAAGAGGTTGATAGTGAAGTGGTGAAGAGAAAGGAGTGACAGCTTTTCAGTGGTGAAAACTTGAAGTCTTTCAATCTTCCTTTGGGCTGTGTGAGGGATTGTGTAGGCCTCTGTCAAAAAACCCAGTTACTCCTTCTCAAAGAGTTGGAGAGTGGGAGAAAAAAAAATGCTGGAGACATCTATGAAAGCTAAAGGGCAAAAAAAGTGTGTTTAATTGAAAGCAGACTTTTGAGCAACCTCTCAAAGCTCTGCTACAAGTGTGTATATACAAGGGTCTGCCAAAGCTAACATGTTCATTTAAGATTAAAGAAATACTGTAAAGATTTGGTTATCACCATTAAGAGAATGTCATTAAAACTGCTTCTGTTTTGAGTTCATTCTAAAGTTGGAACCTTTGCTAGAGCAGCTGCATAAGTCTCTGTTCAACACAAATATAATCTCAGCCAGGTGCTTGTTTATCTGTGCCATATGGAGAAACTTACCGCATAAACACCTTTTAATGACAAATTTATAGTGGTCGACCAATATTGTTTTTTTTTTTTTGATGGCCGATGTCGACATCTTAGAGAGCAGGGAAGCTGATATAAAGCCATCGGCAACCCTGAGCTTAGCATTATGTGAATACACACATGCTAAAGATGACTAAAAAGATTAATGAAAAAATAAAAATTGGTCTTAATGCCTTAAAGGAACACTCCGACTTTTTGGGACTTTAGCCTATTCACCTTACCCCCCAGAGTTAGATAAGTCCATACATACCTTTTTCATCTCTGTGCGTGCTATAAGTCTGTTTGACGCACCCACCGCTAGCCTAGCTTAGCACAAAGACTGGATGTGAATGGTTGCAGCTTTCATACTGATCCAAATGAGTGGCAAAATAACGCAAACGTTTTCCTATTTACATGTTGTGGTTTGTATAGTCACAGAGTGTGCAAATATCAAGGCCATATGAGACACAGACATCTTTTGACCGTATAAATACTATATTTTCTGAAGGGGAAGCACTGCTACTTGGGCAGAGTGATAACAATCACCTGAGACGCACCGTGACGAGGAGCAGAGAGTTCGCTTCGCTCAGCGTTGGAATAAAGAGGCAGCAATTACTAACGTTAGATAGAAAAGCATAGTTTATCATGGGTGTTTGCTTTATTGTATGAGCTGTGACAATAAACAGGGGAGACCAGGTAATACAGTACCATGTTTCATTGATTTCCAACCAAAAACGCACCCAGATTTATAAATATCACATGAATAAATAATTATTATTACAGGAATCAATATATTTTAAATGCAATTTATTAGCTGAACCAAATGTAGGCTATTTAGCCTATATAATATACAGTATTGCATTACTATAGGATAGAATAAGGGGAAAGTAATAGCACAAATTGTTTTTGCACAATGAACTCACAGCCTATCGTACCCTTTTGCACGCTCAAGTTCGTTATTTCCATGGTTATTTCAAATTTAGGCTAGGCGCGCAGCGCGCAGGGTGCAAGTTCAACGCGGTGAACGCGCTCGTTTTTTTCCCCAAGCGCGTCCGCACCGCATCAAGATAAAAACATATTCATACCCTAATCATATAATAGTCTCACTAACGTTACATTAGATCTGGCTAAAGGCACTGTTACAGTAGGTCATCTAAAAACATAACGGAACACTTACCTCAGCCGCAGGTGATCCACTTGTCCTGTCTGTGCTATCGATGGGATGGCCGTATCCTTCAGCACATTATGGTCCGTGTGGCAAATTCCATTTTTTCAAAATAGTCGTCCTCATTGAAATGTACCGAGCAAACATAATGTCCCTTGATAATCTTAGGTGTGTTTGGATAAATATCCAGAGTAAGTTAGCCATTTCTTCATCCAGTCAGCGTTTTTAGTTGGAATTCTGTGAAACATGGTTACCTCCCCTGTTTACAGTCGCAGCTATTTACAATAGAGCGAAAACCCATGACTCTAAACTACGCTTTTACTATTTATAAATTGCTGACTCTATTACCCAAACACCGAGCGAACTCTCCGCTCCTCACCACTGCGTGTCTCCGGTGATGCGGTTATTACGCCGTCAAAGTAGCAGTGCTTCGCCTTCAGAGAATAGTTCCCAGGTTTTATACGGTTAAAAGATGTCTGTGTCTCATTTGACTTTGTTATTTGTACATTATGTGACTATACAAATCACAACATGTAAATAGGAAAACGTTTGCGTTATTTTGCCACTCATTTGGATCAGTATGAAAGCTGCAACCAGTCACATCGAGTCTTTGTGCTAAGCTAGGCTAGCGGTGGGTGCGTCAAACAGACTTATAGCACGCACGGAGATGAAAAAGGTATGTATGGACTTATCTAACTCTGGGGGGTAAGGTGAATAGGCTAAAGTCCCAAAAAGTCGGAGTGTTCCTTTAATTAAAAAAAGAGGAGGAAAAATCCAACCTATAAGGACACCAATTTTCTTTGTGAATGAATAATGGATTGTAAATATATAAATGTTCTTAAAATATACAGGGCCTAAGTCAGGACACCCCTATGTTAAATTCCCATAGAGTCAAGCAGATTTTTATTTTTAAATTTTAAAGGCCAGTTCTTTTATGGATCCAGGATACTATGCATCCTGATAAAGTGGCAGGGATACTTTCCATAAGATCATCTCTCAATGCAAATCAAACCAGCTATTAGGCTAACTGAAATAAAACCATGCCAATCTATGGTGAAGGGTATGTGATGATGTGCGGCTATTTTGATTACAAAGGCCAAGGGAACTTTAAACATCTCATTAAATATGCACTAATTTGCATATATTTCCAGAAGAGAAATCTGAACATTGGATAAAGCCAGATTCAAAATTATTGTTTCATTTTGTTGATATATTAGAGTCAAAAGGTTTCTACAAAGAGGATTTAGATCTCTCTTTTTATCACTCCATTAATCAGAAAAAAATGTCAACAGCCATAAAAAAACAAAACAATTTTTGCCCCGGTGTTTTTAGGTATAAAATGTTGTATAAATCGGAATCTGAAAGATATATGAACAAACCCCTCTGTAAAAACAGACAGAATTTAGACAGGTGGAAAGTTTGGTGTATGTAAGTGCTGCTGAAGTGGAGATTTCTGGCTCAGAGTATGAGAAAAAAAAAAAAAAACATATTGAGAAAAACGGCCTTTAAAGAATTGACATCAGCCAATGAGATTTGGCTTTTAGAGTTAAATGCCATATTTTACTTTCATGACTGGTTGCTGATAAAAAAGTAAATGAGCATATTTGGATTCAACGACATTGTACAGGAGAGAAAGAGAGCTTCCCAACGGTATATGTGATGGCAGGGTGCAGACAGCGATCGTGGAGCAGCATGTTGATTTAAAACGCCAACTTTTGTTGAATTTAGGAGAAATCTACAGACAAAAGTGTAGTAAAATAAAGACCTAAATGTGTATTTTGGACTTTTTTTCACCACAAGTCTGAAAGAAGACATGTTATTAAAGACAAATAGCCAAAAATCTCAAAATTGACCAGTGAGTCACCCCTTAAGGTAAAACATTTATTTATTTACGATACATTATTCATTCACAAAGGAATTTGTTGTCCTTAATTAAAAAAAAAAAACCTTTAAAGCATTAAGATCAATTTCCAAAAGATGATTTTTTATTCCTCTATTTAGTCAACTTTAGAATAGGTGTGTTCAATGCTAAGCACTGTATAATATATATATATATATAAATGTTCTAAAGCTGTATGATTTTTTTCTTCTGTGGAACACAAAGATGACATTTTGATGAATGTTTAATCTGTTTTGTGAAATAACTGACATCTTTGGGTGAATATCCCCTTTAAAAGAGGCCTATAATTCTTTCACACACAAACACTAGTCGTCTTCGTCTTTTTCTTTTGCGCTCTGTGTGTGGCTGATAGCCTGTGAAAGGCTCGGGAATGGAACTTTTTATGCACCATAAATTTGACATCACTGAAAATATCAGACTCATTTGGCGATAGTGGGACACTAGGAGTCAAAGAGATTCAAGGGTTACTGTAGTTCAGTTTATGCACTGTATCTCAGAACAAATACGGGAAGAAAACAGCCTCATCCTTGTAGACTATATCTAGGTTTTAAACTTCTCTCTTCTTGCTTTGTTTTATGTTTGCTTTCACTCAAAGGAGGGGATTGAATCTCATGTGTTAGAAGACTACACTCATAAAAGTGTAAGAGAGTTACACTCTAAAGGTTCTTTATTGGAATCTATGGAACTTTTCCACTTTAAAGTAAAAAAAGGTTATTTAGATTAATAAAATGTACTTAACACCAAGACTGGTTCTTTAAAGAACTGTTCACTAAAAGGTTCTTTGGGGAACCAAAATGTTTTTTATGACATTGCTTTAAAAACCCACTTTTGAAACCTTTATTGGTGTAGATGTTAAATATATTTAAGTATATACGTACACTCACCTAAAGGATTATTAGGAACACCACACTACTGTGTTTGACCCCCTTTCACCTTAAGAACTGCCTAAATTCTACGTGGCAATGATTCAACAAGGTGTTGAAAGCATTCTTTAGAAATGTTGGCCCATATTGATAGGATAGCATCTTGCAGTCGATGAAGATTTGTGGGATGCACATCCAGGACATGAAGCTCCCGTTCCATCACATCCCAAAGATGCTCTTGAGTTGAGATCTGGTGACTGTGGGGGCCATTTTAGTACAGTGAACTCATGGTCATATTCAAGAAAGCAATTTAAAGTGATTCGAGCTTTGTGACATGGTGCATTATCCTGCTGAAAGTAGCCATCAGAGGATGGGTACATGGTGGCCATAAAGGGATGGACATGGTCAGAAACAGGTAGCCCGTGCCATTTAAACAATGCCCAATTGGCACTAAGGGGCCTAAAGTGTGTAGGGAAAACATCCCCATACCATTATACCACCACCACCAGTCTGCACAGTGGTAACAAGGCTTGATGGATCCATGTTTTCATTCTGTTTACGCCAAATTCTGACTCTACCATCTGAATGTCTCAACAGAAATAGAGACTCATCAGACGAGGCAACATTTTTCCAGTTTTGGTGAACTCTAGCAAATTCTAGCCTCTTTTTCTTATTTGTAGTAGAGCTGAGTGGTACCCGGTGGTGTCTTCTGCTGTTGTAGCCCCTTCCGCCTCAAGGTTGTGCGTGTTGTGGGTTCACAAATGCTTTGCTGAATACCTCGGTTGTAACGAGTGGTTATTTCAGTCAAACTTGCTCTTCTATCAGCTTGAATCAGTCGGCCCATTCTCCTCCGACCTCGAGCATCAACAAGGCATTTTTGCCCAGGTCTGCCGCATACTGGATGTTTTTCCCTTTTCACATCATTCTTTGTAAACCCTAGAAATGGTTGCGTGTTAAAATCCCAGTAACTGAGCAGATTGTGAAATAATCAGACCAACAACCATGCCACGCTCAAAATTGCTTAAATCACCTTTCTTTCTCATTTTGACATTCAGTTTGGAGTTCAGGGGATTATCTTGACCAGGACCACACCCCTAAATGCATTGAAGCAACTGCCATGTGATTGGTTGATTAGATAATTGCATTAATGAGAAATTGAACAGGTGTTCCTAATAATCCTTTAGGTGAGTGTATATATTAGTCACTGTGTATTGCTCAAGCAACTGGTAATTCTTTTGTTGAATCAAGAGATTCTTTATGTGCAGCCCAGGGGATTAAACATTTTACATTTTAAAAAGCTTCAAATTGAATTTGTGAACAGGAATGAATGTCTGTGCGGTCTCATGTGAAAGGATTTTTCAAATTCACCCGTTGCATTGTCTGTAGAACTTTTCAGACTACTTTATAGATGGCCATGAGAAGTTGAAATCAAGCCTTTTTGTATCTAATTCGACCCAAGCAAATACCAGGAAATGGGAGTAAATTAATTCTGTCAAAAGGACAGATCTCCATACAGAAGTGCAAAAATCTGCTGGAAAATTACACACGGATGAGTATTACTTCATCTCATGATGGAATATAATTGACAATATGAGCAGGTACACAGAGAACAGCAAACAAAAGTAAATAATTGAGCACGCCTGAACCCGTGAACGCAGGAAATGAGAAAATGGGAGAAAAATATTCTGCCTAAATGGATTTGCATTTTCAGCTCAGCGCTCTTGTTCCCTAAATGCAGTATTTTATAGAGTCTGCAGAAGCTTTAATGAAGTCATTTAGGATGTGATTTGACAGGAATTGACATGGAAATAGTATTTAACATGTTTAGTATCCTTCTTAAGATATATTAACCATATTTATCAATACAATTAAAAATCTGTTAAGTTCTTTTCACATAACTCGCATCAGTGCGAGCTGGCTCAACATAAGAGCATGTGCTGCTTTCACCTCCAAGGGAAAATTATGTGAATAGTCATGGAGGGGTTTAAGAGGTTGCAAGAAAAAAAAAATTATATGATTTATTATATACGGTTTATTATAAATAATTTTTTTTATTATTAATAAAACATATATAGTATTGATTGGAAATTGAACAAGTTAACATGAATTTGATCTTAGCAATAAAAAAAGGCATATCATATACATTTTATATATTTTAAATAAATACATTATGTTATAAAATATATTTTAAATAATGTTACAAAATCTAAAATATAGCTTTTGAGGTTACTGTATAACAAATTCCTATGACAATACTCTCTATGTAATGATACCTCATGCAAATTGTCTTCAACTGTAATCATTGGCTGTGCTTTAAAAGGTCAGTGGCGAACACGTTTGAGCATTGCATTGGAAGACAGTGCTGCATTAAAGTCTGCATTAGATAAGGTTGATGCAAATCATGTGAAAAGACCTTTAGAATTCACAGGAGTCAACACATTTTTCAGAATATCACATTTAAAAACATCATGCATAATTCGATGCATCATGCATTCAAAGCCAAAAAAAGCAGGTTTTTGATTAGAGAGCGGCGACTCTTAAGCAATCGGAAAACGCACTTTCAAACGCAGATGATGTTAGATTCATGCAACGGTTTCAAACATACTTGTTGACACACTACACAAGCAGATAGGGAAATAAATATGAAAACTCAAGGAAGCCAGTGGCTGGTCCAGCTCAAGATCTTGCAACCTTAGAGAAGCAAACAACAAGCATGCGGGAAGCAACCGAACTTGAAACAGTCTCACTCTGAAGCCTGAGTTGCATGTCTAGTCCAAGCATCTCTAATCCTTAGAAGAAAATTATGAACTATTTGAGACAAAAAGGGCGACAGATTTCTAGAAGAACTAAAATAGCTGAAGGGAATAATCTTAAAGTCAGAGCTCAGGCTTTACGAGACTCTAAACTAAACCCAGAGGGGGGAATAAGGGAAGCTTTAGAACATAAGGTGAAGCATTAGTTTGAAAAAAACAAAACCAGGCAGGTTAACAGAACACTACATCTCTCCAGTCAGAAGGGCCAGAGGATGAGAGGAAGGTGGCAAGGAGAAGGAGAGGGGGGAAGAGGGATTTAGGAAGCGCATTATATGGATCCGAACACCGTATGAGCCCACAGTTCTTTAGAAAATAACTAGCGTGTGTGCACTACTTAATAGCCTGTGTGTCGAGTCTGCATGTGTGAGGGGCATGTGCTTGGTTGATATAAAGAGAATTTTCGGGGAAAACTGGATTTATTTTTGTGACCTTTGGTGATGGACATTATTACCTGGCACGGGCTACATGGGCGGCAGGCTGACTGTGACATTTACAAGTGAAACGCTTTAATGAGAAGGACGTCACTTTGCTCTTTTCGGGAGCAGAGCTCATATAAAGTCGATTAAAGCCGTTACCACACCTGCCTTTACTGAGAGGATTTTTATATTTATTTTTATTGGACTCTTGTTTGGGTGGGTGATTGGATTGAAAAAACAGCAGATTTTGCACTACGTCTTTTTCCATTATCTTTCCACTTCCTCAATGTGAACGCCTAAACGTCTTCCACCCAATTTCAACATGTTTCCATCCCTCGCTGACTCCCTAAATCTCGGTTTCTCTCTCTCTGTCTCTCTTCCTGCTGGGTATTAATAGCCCCTCTGCAGGACCGAATGCGTCTGAAGCCAGGAGTTCAGCAGGAGTTCATTGTCAGTTCATCTTCGACTGTGTTTTAATGAGTTTCAGAATCCGCCCACCCCCTCATGGCAGTCCGTCCTCCAACACTCACGCAAATTATCCAGGGGCCAGAGTTCCTGCCATGATAGCACTTATTCGAGTGTGTGAATGACCTGTGAGAAGGTGTGTTTAAAATAACATTAACGAGCGGCGTGGACTCGGCAGCAGCCACCTCAGAACAAATAGAGATTCCGCAGACATCATTATCGCTTTACTTATATATATATATATATAAACCACGCATGCTTAAGTCAACACTACCTAAGTCTATAGGAATGAAATGGATAGCTTGACTCTGACCCTGCTTGCTAAAATAAACTGCAACGATGCCAACTGAATAAAGGTGAAAATCGAATCATTAGCAAATGACATTTTAACTAAGAGCTTGAATTCATTCCCTTCAATAATGCCAGGGAAGGAACCGCTTGAGCCAAATTTGCACAGTGAATGAACACTGGTAAACTGAAACACTTTTCTAGCGGAATTAATTAAGTCACCCAAATACATCCTATAAATGAGATTAATCTGTACATGGCATAAATGCAAAAACGTTTTAATTAATATACAGAATGTTTTAATAAAAATGTTTTTCACCATTACTAATATGTTTGCAGATTAAAATGAGATGCCATTGAATATGAAATGACTAAATTTAAAGGATAATTTACCACTCTGCACCTCTCCCATACCCTCTCAAAACTGACAAGAAACTCTTGTTTAGACTGGAATTAACGGTCATATAATTTTTAATTAATCAGCATGACTAAATGCCACACTGAGGCAGGGTGTGAAAAACCATCAGCACTCTGAGGTTCTGTGTGTATTCTATGTGTAACAAATGACCTCTTATCAACAGGTAATATAGAAGAAGAGGGTTGGGTTGGGAGGTGAAGAGAGGGAGATATAAGGTGAGTTGTGACTAAAGCACCGCACTACTCCTGTCTGCGGGTTGTTTGATTGCACAAGTGTGCGACTGCTCTTGACCGAACGGCTGAATAGATTGCACGCTGAAAATTTCTATCAGGCGGAGTCTGCCCGCGGGTCTGTAGTAGCAGTTTATTTATCGACTGCTGGTGCTTCTCATTACAGGCTGAGTGGATGATCATAACGGCAGGAGCAGGATTTACGATCATTTTGCTGCATTCTCGCAAACTTCGGCCAGGGACACATGAGTGGAATCCAGGCAAAGTATCTTTGGAGAAGTAGGGGAGACTTAAATGTATTAAAACAACAAAGACGACTGCAGACAATTCGTTCCTTTTGTTTGTCTGGAAGTAACAACAGGGAAGGTCGAATGCGATGAGCACGGACTAGCAGATTGCTTGACTCAAAGGGTTTTTGTAGGACAGAGAATTTGTTTGTATCTCCAAGTCAGTGTGATTCTTTGTAATCTTTTTACTTTTGTTTCTTTGTGAGTATACGCTGTGCGCAGCTGTGGGGTCATGCAGTGGAATCCAATACAGCGCTAGAAAAGTTGAAACTTGGGATAAAGGGAAGCTAGAAAACAGACAATGGGCCTTTCCCCACCCCCTTACCCTCCATCTCCACACTGCCTGGCTCCAAGTCAGGAGAACCCTGCCCTCCCTGCCTCCCCTCCTCGGGGTGGGTACCTGTCTCAGAGACACCATTGACTTTAGGCAGAGCTGGCCCCTGATTGGTTGTGCTGGCGCTTGTGGGTGAGGTCTTCCCTGTGGTTGTATTGGAAGGGGGTAACAAAGTTACTAATCAGAAGTATCCATAATATGCATTTTAAATCAGGAAAAAATCCATTTAAATATATTAGTTCAGCATATCAGCATATTTCCATTTTGTATAATATCAATTATTAGGGATTATATCAATAATATCAGGGATTTCTTACCCAAAAATCAGTCATCAGTTACTCACTCTGTCATTATTCACAACCTGTACAATTTTGTTCATAAAAATATTCTGAAAAATGTCGTAGTGCTTTTTTATTTGGTCCATGCAATGAAAGTCTTTCATTGTTATCGACAACAACAGCTGAAACATTCTTCAAAATATGTTTTCATGTTCTGCAGAAGAATTAACATTGTACAGGATTGGAACAACACGAGAGCAATGACAGAATTAAGACACAATTTTCATTTTAGGGTTTAGTTTAAAGAAATATCTGAACTGGTTTTGTCCATAATGAAACTAAAACTATTAAGTAAAGTTTACGTTAATTGAAAAGGCCAAAATAATATAAAATAAATATATAAAATTAGAAATGCTGCCTTGACAACTATCTAAAAATGAAATAAAAAATAAAGTTAAAAGATAAAAAGAAATATTAAAAACAAACTAATAAAAATCATAAAAGCATAATAACAACATTACTAAAAAAAGCCAATTCAAAAATTTACTAAAAACTATAATTGTGGAAACATAGAACTACATTAACACTGAAAACAACATTTAACATTGAAAAAAAAGTTAAAATAATACATTTTTGCCTTCCATTGAAAAAAGAACACTATACAGATTTGTAACGACGTGAGGGTGAATAAATCATGAACCAATTTTCATTTTTTGTGTGAACCATCCCTTTAAATAGCTTAGTAAAGATTTCAGAAGTTATAAAGTTTATGAAGGGTGCTACAGAAATCAAAGTACAAATCACGTAAAACATGAAAAAAACAAAACACCTCTTCTTGCAGCAAAATCAATATTACATTTTCTTTACTTTGTTGTGATACCACATGAATTTCAAACCCCAGAGCTGGCAGATTCGAAACTTGGAGGCATTTGATCCAAACCGAGCTAATCTCACAGAAGCCTCTTTTTGAACAGTTTCCCCTCCCTTTCCTCTTCTCCATCCATCCCCCACAAAGCGCTGATCCTAAACACACTTGCGGGCCACATACTTTGTGGATATCCTCTAAAGTCTGATTCGGAGATTTAGCTCTCCTCATTCCCTGGCGATTTTAAGTGCCGGCGACCTTGCGGAGTTCTCTTTCTGAAAGACTCACTGTCATTGGGCTCAGGCTGCTGTGAGGAGCTCCATCACCAGACTAATGCTTAATGTTGCGGCACACAATACCCATCAGCAGCAGCCGGTTGACCGGGACCAAATGCGGAGCCCATCCTCCGTCTGCCCACCTCTAAATAAAGCCTGTCATCTTGCCATCTGTGCCACACAGTGGCCGCTCATCAGGGGAGCTCAGGGCTGGCACACGGGATGCTTTTATTATAATTCCGTTTCCATTCTATTTAAAGGGTGCCGGGAGAAAAGAGCTGTCGGAAAACAGCGGTGCTTTGTTGGAATTTTCGTCCACCTTTCACAATGGGATGGCTTTATCACACAGTGGGAAGACGCCGAGAGTTCTGAGGATGTAATAACTCCTCTTGAATGCAGGTAGAGCTCTAATTACCATGCCAAGGTGCCATTTGAGGCTTTGTCTCAGCATGAGGGGAGAAGGAAGCTGGAAGAGGAGCTCTGGTGGCTGAATGAAGCAGTGGGGACGCTCATTGAATGTTTGCACCCACTGTGTGCTCTTTCACACCACAGACAGAAAGGAGCACAGGGACAAGCAATCTAGCATCCAATGCCATGATACCAACCGCCCAATCTCTCTTTCTTTTTCCATGATCTTTCTACCTTTATCTTAGGCCCCGTCCACACTACTGCGTTTTCGTTTCAAAACGGAGACATTTTGCTACGTTTGCACCTCCCGTCCACACTAAAACGGGAAAAACGAAGACCTAAAACGGAAAAGTTTAGAAACGCTGCAGCTGCGTTTTGCGTTTTGAATCTCCGGAGGGCGTTTTAGTGTGGACGAGACAAAACGGAGAACTTCAGAAATGCTGACGCAGAGGCTGACGCTTGGCTCTATAATTGGGTGTTATCAGTCATGACGTTTCCTTCCCTGATTTGTCATTCACTGTTTACACTGGCACGCGCATGCCCAGTGTTGGTGAATGGTCACGTGAACCGCGTTTTCAGTCGTTTTAATGTGGATGGAGATCGTTTCTAATACGCAGATAAAACGCTGGTGTGGACGGAGATCGTATTCGTTTTAATTCTCCGTTTTTAAACGAAAACGCAGTAGTGTGGACGGGGCCTTACATCCTTCATTTATCCCTTCTGTAAATTTTCTGTCCTTTTTTCCTTGTCTTAAAGTCTCCATTCCTTTAAAATGTCTTTCCATTCTTTTTCTTAATCTTTCATACTTCCATTCTTGCACTTCCTTTCTTCCTTCTCATCTTATTCCTAATCTCCTTCCTTTCCCATTTCCCTTTAATTTCTTCTCTTAATCGCCCATTCCTTCATTACTTTATCCTTCCTTAATCGATTTGGTTTCTTTCTTTTGATGGTCCCTTTAACACATTCAGTTAACTATAATTGATGTTGCACTTACTAACTCTCATTAGAGTGTTAGTCGAGTATTAGTAGACTAGTAGGATTAGAATACGTTGGTGTCTAGTTGCAAAGTTACTTATAGTCAGTAGAATGTTTGTTGGGGGGGCAAACAATTCATTTATAAAAATTAAGTTGACTTATAGTCAAAAGAATGTTCAAAAGAGACCATCAAAATTAAGTCCTTCCTTTCTTCCTTCTTTAATATTCGACTAATATCGAATCAAGGTCCCTAGGTAACCCTAGGATCTCATCTATGCCTCTCTTCTATGGCAGGTAGATTATTTAGTGCTGTCAAACCCAAACTGGAATTCTCCCCCGCTCACTATGTTGCATTAATTATATTTCTGAATTGAAATTGAAACTCAAAACCCATTAGTTTTCTGGATGTTATCATTCTAAAGTTGTGTTCTAGACTCTATGTTGCTATGTGCTACTTTGTCAATGTATTCCCCCTTTTACTGTCTTTGTATTATCCTTGCACTAATCTACTGTTTTGTAATATTCTCCACCTCTGCTTGTAGTTTTGTCTGTTATTATTGTCTTCCCTATTGTTGATAACCTTTTCTGATTGTATCTACAATGTAAAGCATCCTTGAGCTATGGAGGGTGCTATATAATAAAACTTTATTATTATTATTGACAAACAGAAACAACATTTAAATACTGTAGGCACCAGGGAGTTATTCACCTCTCTCAACTGGACTACTTGCACTGAGCTTCGTGACACACGTCTGTTTTGAAATAGTACAACAAATTTATTTCCGGTAATATATATTTTCGATGTGCTGTAGTCACCTAGTTGACTAAACGCCACTTAAAAAGATTGTTCACAAGAATATTTTAAAATCTGGACATTTTTCATAGATGGGAGAAATTTTCCAAACTCAAAGGAACATCAAATTTAAATCCAACCCAAGGTATAACATTTCAGCAGGTTCAAGAGAATTCATGTTAGCGATGAGAACATGATTCATTGTTTGAATCAATCTAGCGCCATGGGTTCTCATGTTTAGAACGCTGTTACCGGAAACTCCTGGGTTGTAATTTCAAGTAGAATGTGAAAGTAGTTGTGCAAGTAGTCCATTGGCTGATGGATAGACTGTAGGCCATCTTAGAATATATATTACTACTATAATCAGCTCTTCTTCAAAATCTGGAGATTAGAACAGAACAAATCAGGTGACTTGGAAATGTTATTTACTGAAACTCGTGTGTGCTAATAACCTCATGTGACTAATCCAAATGGTAATACAGGGACTTTGAGAAATATACTGGATATTTCTCAATGATCCACAGAGGATGGGAAGCTGATGTGTGTGTGTGTGTGTGTGTGAGAGGCACAGAGCGTATTGTATTTGGTACAATAGCTGAATGCTCTGACCCGGATCACACGGCATCCTCTGGCACGCTTTAGAAGCAAAATCAGACAACACCACCCAGGGATGTTAACACACTTTCACACACACACACACACACACACACACAGGCCAGCTGTCAGCTAGTATTAGCTCATGACTGGCTGAAATATAATACTGCACATTTCTACACATGATGCATGCATGCACACACTTTCCCTCTCTCCTTTTAAAGCACACATTTCTCTTTCTCTCTCTCGCTCTCAAATCTTTCATACACATACTGTCTATCAGAGCATACACACGCTCTGTTCCTCTCTCTCTCACACACACACACACACACACACACACATCCCGTCCGTCACACATCCACTGAGAAAATTAATTTGTCAGATTGTGATTTTCAGTGGTTCATCCAAAGCTCTTGCTCAGAGCTCTGTGATATGGCCCACAGCACTGCAGGACATTTCTGTCTGCCGTCCAGATCTGCAGCCTCACTGCGGGTCATTTGTCTAACGGACTCTATTGATCTGCGAAACTAACGCCTCTCTGGGAGCTGTTGTAAGAGCTACTCAGAGGTCAGAACGGGACAGATTGAAGATTTATGCGTGTGTGCGTGAAAGGCAAACTGTCGGATAAAAGACATGATGTAATATTCACACCAAGACACCAGTGACACAATGTAGAAAAAATAATAGCAATCTGTGAGCCTATTGTTGAATGCAAGGCCCAGCTATACTGAGTATAATGGCTAGCCATAAAAAATTCTGATTTAAAATGGTCAATGGATATGAACATGACTGTGAATATGGCTGGTCAAAATCATTTACTAAAGCAATTTGAATGTCTGAATTGAGATGGAGTTCAGGCACTGACCGTACGCAGAGTCCACCGCAGGGTTCTGCTTGCGAGTTGTGGCCAAGACATCTACAGAAAGGATAAAAGAAGAACAAGATTGGCCCACACTCAGCCTAATGAATTATAATAATTGGCAGAAGAATTGTTTTTTTTGTTTCTATTTATAAATAAAAGTATTTATTGCACAATGTTATCTTATAGTACCATATTGCATCCATCTCCATTTTGATGCATAAATACAATAAGCCATTTAATGCCAGACACTATACTCTTACTACAGCTAAGGTTTATGTAATTACAGCACAAGACTGTATGTTTTTTGTAATCACAGCACAAGTTACACGATACATAAATCTATTACATTTCATCCCCAAGTTCTCATTATTGTAATGCGAAAATAACAACAACCCTGTTTGTAGATAATTATATAATATTATATTATTCAAATTTTTGGTTTTTAAAAATTTTATTTTTATTTTTTGATGAATAGTTTTAGAAAAACATTTATGAAAAAATATTTGAAATATAAACATTTTGTAACATATTATTTGTAACATTTTATATTAATTAAAATCAAGTAAATTATATTTCAGCATTTAAATAATATATCATTTTTGAGAATGGGGAAAGGTGCTTTGTAGTCATAAAAATAATTGTAAATAATTTAAAAAAATTTTTTAAATCTTGCACAGTTCAAAGAGGTTGCAAGATGTGACTTATAGTGTCTTTCCTTTTTTAAATATGAAACATAACCTAGACATGTTCTTGATATATTCCATAAGATTCTCTCTCTAAGTTCTGTGAGTAGTCAGAACAATAGTGGAGTTGCAGCAGGAATGTGTAGGGATGTAATAATAGTGTGAATGAGTTATGATCTCGGGGAACAAGTCAACTCGGACTGTCTGAAACTCACCATGACAGCTGTCTGGGTACTGAGGATATCCACTCTCCACATACTGTTCAAATCCAGACCTGTGACAGAGCGGAGAGAGAAGAAGAGTGAGAAAGAGGACAAGAGAGTGACAATCATTCTTTTGTGAGCCTCTCCCTGAATGATCCTTCTAATTAGTTGTGCTGTCAGCAGTCTGTTGTTGCCTCTCCGAGCAACTGTAAAGGGAAATAACACGTTACAATATGATTGAGGATCGAGTGTCTGCCACGTACACTTCCTCTATTGCATGACTGACAGCCATGTTTTCAGAAGACAAGAAACAAATGCAAATGTATTAGTAAGTAGTTTGTAAACAAGAATTCTAAAATTAAGCGCCAAATGAGAATACATTTTATAGGACCAGCAACATATTACTCCGTTGAAATCGCACTGTATGTCTGAAAGTTGCAGATAAAGTGACATGCACAATCAAAAAGTTTTATCATAAGTTTTGACCCAAACAGAACCCCATTTATATGATTTATATTAATTATTTCTGACATTAAGGCATACAAATAAAATTACAGAGGGACATCATCATAATATTACCATGTTTTTGTGACGGACGTAATTTTAATGAGAAACGGAGACACTCATCTTCAACATGATGCTGCAAAAATAACAATGAAGTAAAGTTTTCCACAAATTATCTAAGTAATAATAGTTAATAATCCCATTGTTTGTAACGGCAAAATATATTTTCATAAAAAAAGGGTTCAATGCTGGTAATATTTTATAACATTTTCACACGCCCCAATGTTATAAACAAATGCTGAATGTATTTACTGTGTTTAATGTGTTTATATTTACAACAAGCTAGAGGAAGTTTTATTTACTCAAGCACACAAGTGCCAAACGTGCTTTCAGCTTGGACTATTTTATATGTACTGTAAGAACTTTTGTGTGAAAGAAATGAGTTTTGGGTAAAACAACATATTAAGTCAAATTTGAATAGAAAATGTTTACAGAGAGGGACGTTGCTGACTCATACAGCCTAACAGCGTAACCAGGGTGACACGTCGCCCTGAGGGACTGGAATGTTCCACTGCTCCTGGCATCACAGAGCCGAGTGTGTCATTGCCGAGGCGAGCACCTGAGTGACATCTCACACACAGACTCATAAAATGTTCTGGCGCTTTTTGCTTCCTCTCAGTGTTACCATGGAGATGTGATCAGATCGGCGGGGCCGTGGTCTAATGAAGTATGCTATTCTGTATCCAAAGGTCCAAAATCAAGATGCTCAAACATCACTTGTTTTCAAGAGCACTTTTGCTTGTGCCATTTCAGAGCAAGAATGTGCATATTATTCTAATGCACTGAACTAATTATTAGTGCATAATTATAATCAATAATTTCAGGGCAAAGATGGCTTGATTTTAATTTAAATTAGATTTACTACATGTTCCTGAAAAGTGCTATTTGCTGGTGCTATTGTGAAAACAAGACAGGCCCAATGGAGTATGGAGGTCTGCAGAAAAATCTTATTTTTACTTTAGTACTGAAAAATGATTAAATAAGTTCAAATTATTAAATCTTTAAATTGCATTTGACCACTGAATTGAATCATCATATTTTGGGGTCATTGTGATCAAAATGTTTAACACACAGCTCATGCAAATAACTTGTCTCACTTGATTTTGAGTATATTTGATCTATCTGAGTGGAATCTACCTTTTTTTTTATTGAATATATATCAAATAACAAGCACGTATAAAGCACAGAACACATAAAACTCTGACATGTTATATCAAGTATATATAAAGCTTCACATATATAAAGAAAAAATAATAATAATAACAATAAATAAATAAAATAAAATAAAAGATAAAATAAAAATCTTATGCATCAGTGGTATTGAAAATATCATCATAATATTTCAAGAATCTGTCACTTTTCTTTTTTTTAATCAATCTTAGAGACTTCAGAAATGTATCAATTTCGATTAAGAAATGTGGAAAGGTAGGCTGCGATTTAGAGAATTTTTGCTTGTGAATAAAATTTTTCCCAAACAAAATAAAAAAATTAACAATTTAACTAATTCAAGTACTAGCTTTATCTTCTTTATAGTAACAAATTTTATCCTTTAATTGAAAGGATTTGGAAGAATCAAATGAGTGGAATCTACTTAACCTTGGAGCACAGGGTACAATGATGTGTTTAAAGGGGTGGTATAATGCCCCCTTTGTTTTTACAAGATGTAAAATAAGTCTCTGATGTCCCCCAGAGTGTGTATGTTTAGCTCAAAATACCCCACAGATAAGTGTTTATAACATGTTAAAATTGTCCCATTTTGAGGGTGAGCAAAAACATGCCGTTTTGTGTGTGTCCCTTTAAATAAAAATGAGCTGCTGCTCCCGGCACAGAGGGTGGAGCTTTAAGATCTTGTGGGTTAGCAACCTGCAGACACACACTGAAATGTCAGAAACTGTTCTTCCTTTTATGTTCAAACAGAATTTGGACAATGATGGAGAGAATCAAGAAGTGACAACATGTAGAATGCAACAGGACGACTCTGAGGGTTTTTCAGGACGACCAAAAAGCTGCGCTTGAAAAGGACGAAGGAGAAAAAAAAATGTTTCGGGGGCAACGTGCAATAAACCAATCAAAGTCTCATCTCCCATTCCCTTTAAAAGGCAGTTGTCACTATTTACATGGTGGAATTTGCAAGCGGAAAGACTAAATGCTTCTCCAGAGAGGAAACGGATCTGCTCGGGTGCAAGCAGACCATCTACGGAATAAGCCGGGCACCATAGCTTTACGCACACAATCATTTTACATTGTAATATTTAATATTTGTGGTAGTTTGTGTACAGCTGCACGTCCCTGTGTGTAACAAGCAGAGTGTATGCATGCACCCAGCTATATTACTAATGCACCCTTTAAATAACAAAAAACAATTAAAAATAAAATAAATAGTGCTTCACTGACTTCAAACCAGGTTTTTGATGGTCAATGGCACCTTCTATTTCAGTTGCCTCAAAATAACAATGCATTGAAAATGGGCATTGATAAGGTTTTCTATGAAATTATGTAATTCAATCATAACAGAGGCCTTAAAGGAGCCGTCCCTTAATAAAAACATATAATTTCAGGCAGAGGGTTAAGTTGTTGGAAATAATATTTTTTCTGCATATATATTTGCTTTTTTTTGTGCAATTTTTTTTTTCTTAACATTATAAGTGAACCCCAAAGAAAATAAAAAAGCAATGTCACGACCCCTTAAAAACGCTTCGGAGAAAAAACACACTAGCATTCAAACAACTTATCATCTAATGCTGGCACCCCATTTCAGACCCTGCCGTTCTCCTGCCTTGCCCTGCCCTGCATATTCAATCTATCTGTGAATCAGCCCTCTCTACCTGACATGATTTAAAGTCCTTATTTCCATTAACCTGAGAGGGGAGAGAGTGACAGAACGAGAGGGAAGGAAAGGGAGCGGGGATGACTTCATCTCATATTGAAGGATAAATGGAAGGACAAGAAAAAAAAATCTCCTGCATAAAGTGGTAAATTGGGATCTTGCAGGTGCATAATATCTGAACATCAATATGCCTCAGAGATGCATGCTTTTCATTATACCTGAATTGGCCAACACACTTGCACACACACAGATACATTAGCACAAACACGCTCTCTCATCATATGGAGATTAAATTGCCCCTGGGGAAGAGAGAATAGGGAAAAGGAGAACACAAAAAGAAAATATCCCACAAGATAATAAAGTCATATTTTTCTTCATATTCTTCTACCCGCAGTACACCCCCCCAAAAAAACAAGCCGCAGAGCTATTTAAGAAAACGAGAAAGCCAAAGTATTACCATCGTACATCTATTGCCCTCTTTTCTTACATTTCATCCTCTCAGTCTAGCAGAATTTCATCAGATTACATTGATTAGCATTTAAATGCATAGTTCGCTCTGGAGCTACATTTTCTCTTGTCTTATTTCTTGTTCTACTTCACTCAAGTCTCACATTGCTGGACTTTCTAAGCCCATTGGAAAGGGACCATGTGACTAACATGACTAGTTTATTTTAATGAGATGTGTGCACACGAACTCCTGAAAATGACTACAGCCAAACAGTTTGGACCTGTTGATTTCAGCCATTTATTGCACTTTCATGTGCAATAATTCTGATAGTCAAAAGTGCAGAATCTATGGACTTTATGGTAATAGTGGCAATCAGTATAGGTCAAGTTAAATAACATGATGAAATCAGAAAAAAAAAAATGAAGCTAACTACAAAGCAATTATTTGGGATGTGAAAACAAGACTCCTTGTGCTCAGAGCCGATCCTCCATATATGCACACTACGCAAGCTATGTAGGGCCCCGCAAATTACTCATGGCCCCGCCTCACCCTTGTGTCAAAGCACATCAATCAAAGTTAACAACATCGATGAGATAATTAAGAGGAACTATCCTTCTGGTCACAAAAAGGGAGACTGAGAGAAAAACAACATGTGAGTGAATTGGGGGAACAGCGATCAGTTAGACTTGTGTTCTCTCCTCTCCAAGCAAAGAACTGTCTGTCTAAACAGCCCGATCTCATTAAAGCGCATATCTATATCACAAATTTCTTGTGCCCATTCAGACTGTTGACCATTTTGAAGTAAACAAGCCGGTGCTATGGCCAGCTTGCCTGCTCACAAATGCCGTTTTCACAGCAACCCAGATAAATCACATAAAGAGTGTAATTTCTGGTATTCCGGCCTCGGCCGATGGTGTTATGAGTGTAATAAAAATGCCCACACCCCAGTGTTCATTCCTACACACATGTGAATTTTCAGCATCATTAGTCTTCAGTGTAACATGACCCTTCAGAAATCACTCATAACAAACTTATAACTGGTAGTGGTAGTATATCTATTTCTATATTGTGTAATACAATTCTACCATTTGGTTTGTAATTGGTTTGATTTATTTTATTTTTAAGATTGACACACTTTAAAACGCTGTTATTCCATCTACATCATATTTATATTTTCTGAGCTGCTGCTTTTGGTTTCTACAAAAAAATAAATAAAAAAATTCTAGATTCTAGCCAAGATTCTAGAGCTCTTTATAATTCTAATGCACTCTATGATTATAAAAGACAGTATGGCATCTGACAGCAGAAGATGTATGACTCTGACATAAGTTTGGCTATGGAAGCATATAATTGAATGCTGGAGTAAACCAAAGCTTTTCTGGGACACTGATAAGTACTCTAACAAGTTCTGTCCATTTTGTTGGCTGCGGTCTGGAATCTGCTGTGTACATAACAATGTTCATGAGTTCAAGATGAAATGATTCCCCATCTCTGTTTATAGAGATCAATGCTCACATTAGGACACAATAAGAGCCAATAAGCAAGTTTATGGCCAGAAAATACAATTATACACTTAATTAAAATGACTTGTGTGTGTGTGTGTGTGTATAGAGATAAATGCAATAATCAGCAATAGTATTTTAAAGCTGCAGTCCACAGTTTTTCTCTTTGTCACCATCTCTGTTCGAAATCTGAACGGAGACATGAGTTGTACTTCGACACGGCACAACGTGGATGAACACAATGTTTGATCAGTCATCACGCCGGTGTGGATACCGTCATTCATAATCACAGATTATATTCTTTTTGGAAGTATGACCAACATAATAATTTTCACCAGAAAATGTAATCTAAACAAGTAAGTAACAGTGCGATTTACTGCAATATCCGAACCAGAACAAAAGTGGATGATTAAATATAAAAATCGCTTATCATATCAAGCAAAACCATGCAAATTAGGCTATACTTTGTTCTCAAATTGTTAATGTTAACAACGTCAGCTTTGCGTGACTACATGTAATGTCCTTCCGATATGCTAGTTTTCGCATGGTCCAGTTGCAGTGTCTTTTTTTTTCTGTAACCACTCCGAAGTCCGAACGAAGTCTTTTGCATTTTACAGCGGGTAAATCTGTAGTTGTCACTGGTGATTGTCGTTTGAACCTTTCTGGATCCTCCATCAAATTGATAAGTTTAATTATATCAAGTGCTGTGAGAAAAGGCTATAAATCTCCACCTCCAGCATCCTCACGCAATATAGCCTACTATCCGAGATTACTCCTTTATGTGTACAAATGTGACGTAATGATGCAAAGACATGCTCGAATCTCCCACGGAAATTCACCAGTAGCACTGGAATTAAAAACCTTATTACAAGCTTTGAATCGAGCTAAGGAAAGCAAATAGTTTTGAACAATGGCTGGTTATGCATTTACTCAAATATGTATTTTGGATCATTTTTAACCCCCCCACCCCCCAAAAAAAGCTACGGTCTACAGCTTTAATAAGAAGATGTTGATCTCTCAGTAACATTTCCACTTCAGGGTTATAACTTCTTTTTAATAAACCAAAATTGCAGAAGTATGTCAGTGGATGTGACTCAGGACCGGGGAAACATTAAAGCGAGCTGGGAAGAATATGGTTGCTGTTGCTTTCCACAACTGATGACAACCGTAGTGACCACTCAGCAAAACATTAATAGTAACTAATTCAATCCCTCGATCTGCACTCATTATAACACACAACGAATGAACTTTTGCTTGACAATTGGAGAGGCAGTATTACTGTAGATACATCCCTGAGAGCTGATATTTCATAAAATGGTGAGTATGTCAACATGACCTTTCAGCTAGAGATCTTTGAAACTGCTAAATAACATACATGAATTAGTATCCAAAAAGCTCAAATGGTAGAGCATCGTGCTAACAAACCAGAATCATTGGTTTGATTCAGCGACAAAAATATTCCTCGAATGAAATGTAAGTCACTTTTAATTAAAGTGCCTGGCAAAGGCATAACAACGTAAAATGTTAACGTTGTTAATGTCTTTAATATATTCACACAGAAATGCATGAATTCATCAGAGCTGCTGCACAGTGGTAAGTACATAATATGCTTATGACATTAAAGAGCAGTGAACACACAAAGATGCTGGTAAAATCTGACATTTGACGTCCTATTGCCTCTCCGTCTGTCCAGTTTCTTGGAACTAAAACTAAACGACACATCACTTCATTTGTGCCGAGGAGCATTCAACTACTTAACGAATCATCCATGGGCACATAGATTGATTTTGAATGTGCATTATTGAATATATATCTATTTATTTTTTTGAAGGGTATTACTGAATATATATATTTTTTACTGATTTCTTAAGTTGTCAAATTGATATATTCCATGTCACTTTTGTCTTTATTCTTCTTTATTTATGTTTATTTTATGTTTTTTGTGGTTATGTTTATTATGGTTCCCATGAGTGTAAAACAAATTCCCCTTTGGGGCAATAAAGGTTTCATTCATTCAGTTTCTTGTCTATTCTCTACTGTCTTAAACTATAAAAAGCTAACGCTCCTCAAAACAGTATTTAAAAAAGATATCTGGCATTTAAGTTGCATGGGCTTCTGGTATTTACTTGCGGACATTACTAACAAAAATATTTGGAAATGTTAATGTGCTGTTATAACCGTTTTTATGTCTCATAAACAGTCGTGTTTTTTTATAGTTTATCTAAGATAAATATCAACTCATTATCTGGTCTGAAGCACCAGATTAAAATAACAACAAACAAAAGACATAAATAAGAGTACGTGATGCCATTGCAAACAGAGATATACTGTAAAATGGCTATGAGAAGTTTTTTCTAGTTGGTTTTATTGGCAAAGGATGGACAGTGTAGATAATTGAGAGGAAGCAAAGTAGGAGAGAGAGGGGGACGGGATCGCGAAAGGATCACAAACTCGGGTTACCCGAAGCACAACTGTGCCACACCTCGAAGTTGTTACCCACAAGGCTATTGGCTCCTAAACTACCAGTTTACTATCATTTTAACAAGATGGTAGAAGTAACTAACACTAAAACATCAGTAAAATGATAGAGTAACATTTATCAATAAGGTTCAATGTGTTAACAGCAGTTAAATGCTGTTTTTTTTTAATTCAAAGAAAAAAATCTTAACTCCAAATTTTAGAATGTTAGTGAACATTGACATATGTTAATTTATACAACTTGAAATGTTAAGAATGAAGTAGTATATGTTAACACTTAAAAAAAAATAAACATTAACTGAGATCAATGAATGCAGTAAAAGTATGTTGACAGTTTTGCTTTATATAATGTTATCCAATCAATACTTTGTTGTAAATGTTAACCAGAATGATAATTTAATTTACTGTAAAACTACTTTTTAAGCTTAAGTCATCCAGGTCATTGTATAGAAAAAAAATCTGCAACCGCACTTGGTTATAAATTTTGAAGACATTTTATGGCCATCTGATTTTTACCAGATGTTTTAAGTATGTTTAGAGTAACGTAAGCCCTAAGAGACCTTTAACAATGATGCACGCTATAGACACACAGATTTGTCGATTGCAAAGACAGCTTGTGTACAGAATTCAGTAGCTGTGTAGGCTCTTTTATTCTAATGAACCGTAAAAGTGTTTACTATGGCAAGACTAATAGAAGGGTGGCGTGATGTAGCTTTAACTCACTTGAATCCCGGCGCCACTGTGGCACAGTTCCCCGCACTCAGCCAGATGCAGTAGGGGTCTCGCGAGGACAGACAGCTCCTAAAACACACACACACATACAGAGTTAACTCGTACCACATGTCCTGGAAAGGTTGTGTGTTTTTCTCGCTCACTGTCTCCTGACTCCCTCCGATTTCCCTTTTCCCTCTCTCTCCAAGTGTATGTGACAAGCTGGAAGGGACAGCCAGACACGGCATCTCCATAACAAAGCATTAATGCCTCTCGCTGGTCAGACAGTCAGTCAGACTCAGAAAAGAGAGAGAGAGAGAGAGAGAGAGAGAGAGAGAGTAAAAAAGTGACTGAGTGCTGTAGTCAGGTGTGTGTGTGTGTGTGTGTGTTTGTGTATTTGTGTTGCATGGTTGACAGACGTGTTGTGTTTGCCAGAGGCCAACTGAGATGCAGATACATAGCAAAGCTAGCGAGTTGCACCAATAAGCAGTGAGAGAGACAGATGGAAAAGAGCGAGAGACAGGCGAGAAAGGACAAAAAGCATGTGTGAGGTGACTAGATGTGAGTCAGGGTGAAAAGGAGAGGTCACTTCCACTTTTCTGCTATTTCTTTCCTCTTCACAGGTTGTTAATTTCTCCATGCTATGCCTGTTGGTCACTGTTCTTTAACAAATGATCTATTGTTAAATGTTAGATGTGTTAAAATGGTAAAATACTTTCTCTTATTTCAGAGAGTTGGTGGCTTTAGTCTGTCTATAAGGGTTAAAGACATATGCTCATGACCTACTAAAAGTTGACAACAGTTTTACTGGTTAGTGCACTTTGTTATACTTTTTTTAAATCGGCAAATCATTTTAATTGATAAACAGTACATGTTGAAAATTCACAGACTTTCTCTTCAGGTAGAACTGAGAACAAATATTGATGACTTATCCTGCACTACACAGATTTTTGTCTTGTTTTGAATGTTTTCTAGAATGACAATGTCCCACCCCCTAATACCAGCTGCAACCAACTAGCATTAGTTAACTAATGCCTATTGTTTTTTAAAAAAATAAACTCAAGCCCTTTGATATGTCCCACCCAAACTTTCAGATTCAACAGAAAATATGTCAGAATAAGGATTTTCGATTTTCTTTCAAAGTACATAAACAACTATAAGAAACCTATTTGGGTATATGAATTCATGTGATTTTTGGGATATCCCATTACAAAAAAAATAAATTAAAAAAAATGCTGGATGTAAACTCCAAAATGCGCATTTTAAAAAAATGGCATTAAATACATATTTTCTCAATTGAGTTGGATACATTCTTTATTCCGATAAGAAGACATAAGTGCATAAACGCCAATGGAAACGCATTTACTGAATAAAACACTCGATGTGCAACAGAAATACTGTGAATTTGCCTCAGAGGATACGATTGGATAACTGGACTAACCAGTAGATCAGTTTCATTGTCCAGCATGTCAAATCTTGTTTTAGTTATTTTCAAAATGCCTGAGCCAACGTCTATCATCAAAATTATCTGGTGGATTGACCTCACAGAACTCTCACATGATTGTGTTCACAAACATCAGGCCTGAACCAAGGTAACATGACAGCATTTATTGCGTTTCGTCCAGAATAAAAGAGCCACAGTGGCTTACCGATTGCAGCAACTTCCCTTTTTATTAAAGATATTTTGCGCCAGTTTCCTAGGAAGAGATGATTTCTATTCTCTTGAGATGGAAGGTTTAAATACATTGTAAATGTTTGATGTGATAATCCAATTTTATGCAAAGCTAAATTCACAATTTTGGATGGAAACATAGCTATAAAACATGGTGACCAGCCTAAAATGACCTAAGAGTGGCTCATGGTGTTTTTGGGGTGGAGTTATTGGAGTTATACGAGTTATTACTCATACATCTCTTTTACAGTATACTCATATACTGTATGTGCACGCTGTTTGTGTTTGGAGCTCCGTCGAATTGATTCATAATCCTTGATTTTCTTCTTTACTCTCATTTATAAACAAGCATTTTCTAGAAAGCATGTGAACATATCTTCGATACTATTCCTTATAAAAAAACGAATGTATTGCTTTGATATTGCTACTTATATCCAACTTTCCGCATCCGCTACTAGCCTTAAGCCCGCTAACATTGCACAACTACACCGCTTTACTAACTATAGGACAGGAAGAGCAATAAACTTATCATTGCAACAACATGTTTACTAGATCCAATACCCACTAAACTACTGAAAGAAGTGTTACCCGTAGTGGAAGAGCCTCTTCTCAATATTATTAGTCTTTATTTTTAGCTCATGTTCCAAGAATATTCAAGCTGGAAGTAATTAAACCTCTCATTAAGAAACGACAATCAGATCCAAATAACCTAGCAAATTCCAGACCCATTTCAAATCTTCCATTTATGTCTAAAATACTAGAAAAAGTTGTCTACTGAATTGTGCTCTTTCTTGGAAGAAAAGGATATCTATGAAAAGTTTCAGTCAGGACTCAGACCGCATCATAGCACAGAAACTGCGCTAGTTAAAATTACAAATGATTTACTTTTCAACTAGTATTATTTCAACTCGATCTCAGCACTGTGTTCGACACTATAGATCATAAAATACTCTTGGATTGGTGTTAGGCCCTCTGCTATTCTCAATATATATGCTGCCACTTGGTAATATTATAAGAAAACATGGAATTAATTTCCACTGTTATGCTGATGACACTCAATAATATATTTCATCACGACCAGATGAAAACACTAACTTATCTAAATTGACAGTGTCTTAAAGATATAAAATGCTGGATGACATGTAATTTCATTCGATTAAATTCAGATAAAACGGAGGTATTACTTATTGGTCCAAAGAACTACCCACAAAACCTCTTACAATACGACTTTAATTTAAGGATATCTCGTTACTTTATCCAATACAGTAAAAGACCTGGGTGTTATACTAGACCGCAAACAGCCTTTTTCCACCTTAGAAACATTGCTAAGCTACGTAACATGCTATCCGTTTCTGATTCAGAAAAATTAGTCCATTGCATTTATAACCTCGAGACTAGATTACTGCAATACTTTATTAGCTGTTTTTCCTGCATCCTCAATAAAAAAGCTACAGTTAGTGCAAAATTCAGCTGATCGCACCGGCAACGATCGCTAGATTTAAAAAATACATATAAATGTACAGATTTTGATCTATTAATATTTAGTAAACACATCAGTGACATGATTGTTTTTTAACTTCATTCAGGAGATTTTGGGAAACTGCACAACCGACAGATGACTTTGAGCGAACCGCCACAGGTGTGTGTGTGTGTAACCATAGTGACATAACGACTAACTTTCGGATCCTGCACTGAAACTTATAATTTCGTTTTTTACATTTATAATTATATATTTAAAAGTTGCAAAATGGATTCATTTGGAGACTTCGAAATTAGCAGAGATAGACAGGCAATGCAAAACAAAACCAAGTTATTGCTTAGCTTCAACAACACTAGTCTTGGTGTCTTGGTCTTGGTTTAGGCAGTCTTGACTACAAGTCTACCAGTTTGTATCCAGCCTCTCACGGAGACTTCAGATGCCTCAACACCCGAGATGAGATGACTAAACGCCCGTGGATAGACGACTCAACGCCAGCTTTATGCCCTAAATTAATACATGCATTTGAATTGAATTGAATTATTTGTTTGACCAACCAAGCAAGATAGATCAGGGAAACCTGGTTGATACCAACCCGATTTTATTGCAAATCTCGTTGACCAGGTTTTTAAACCTTTTTGAATTTAAACAAACACAGCTGTTTTTGCAACCAGCAGTCAGCGTGTGTGTGAAAACAATTCAGCGAAAGTAAAAACAGAGAAAAAAGGGAGAGATGTTTTCTCACAAGTCCACAGAGAATCCTGTGTGAGTGTTTCTCCTGAGGCTAAGCAGGCATGAGCTAACAGATTGGTAAAAAGTTAAGACATTGCTGAATCAGACATCAGGATTGTTTTTGGAAAGAAATTGGGACTGAAATTCCCTAATAGGATTTGGAGATCTTTTTAAAAGGGGAAACAGTCTATCAGCTTGCTTATACTACAGCTGTGTGAAAAAAAGGAATTGTTTGCTGTGTCTTGGCCTGCAGCCAATCAGATGGCTCCAATTTACGCGAGTAGTCAAAGCATGTGGTGATGCTGGCTGGAGGACTGCAGCATGCGAAGGAGGAAACACGTCTACATGCAAGCTAAAACCCTTTGCCCTCTAAAATGTATGTGTTTAAATTTCAACGCATTAATGAATGCATGTCTTTGGAAACACACACCGCTTTCACAGCACTTATGGAGAATGTTATCCATAATAGATCAAAAGAGAACTGGAACAGGACTTTTTTAGAAGATTCTTTAGAAGACGACTGAGCTACTGCACTGCATCGTCAATGGAGTTTGTAATGTTGGCTCCATCTTCAATAAATGTCTTCAAATACTTGACCATTATAACCCTTATACATGTACTTGTTTAAAACAGGTGTAGTGCAAGATTGTATAAAGTGTTTTCACATGTAATACATTTTTAATGCAAATGATTATGGGTCTGGTTTCCTTGAGTATTATCACTCACTTTTTGCAGTTGTAGTCAGAACAGCGACTGAGAGGAACACGGATCACGCAACTTGAGAATGCCACAAACAGGGCATGATGGTCCTTGTCCAACTCCAATCCCAGAATCCTACGGTCCTCACCACGCACATTACATCTGAGGAGAGAAATGGCGGTTTGTGTTGAAATGTCGATAATAATTATTAAAGAGGATTCAAAAGTACCATATATGTACATAAACACATTAATGCTAATAAAGGCTATGTTTGGAACTGCATACTACCATACTATTCCTACAAGAATGAAAAAGGGACATTTTCTCAATGCATGGAATATTTGGATTATCCAGGGTTCTCAAGTAACTCGCATTGGCCGTGAGACACACGCAATTCAACCAGTTCACACACCACACCGTGTATTTCTCACTCTGAAAAGGCAATGCCAACCATTTTGTCCTGCAAGCTTTGTATGAATATTTGTATATATTCAATTTGTGCTGGTTGATTATGGGTAAAATTGAGGGGTGGGGATGCCCCTTTTGATAAAACTTGAAAACCCTGATTATCCAATACACAGGAGTCCATTAAGGAATCCATTAAGGAATGTAAGAGGCAGGGTTGTTACATTTAAATAAAAAAAGTTATTACTTGAAATTAAATAAATGTTAATTGAAATAAAATAAGTGGTTTTATGTTATTTCATTCCAACTAGTTGCCAAGCCAACATTTCTCATTTTCATTAAGTTTAATTTGGTGTACTAAAAGGACTTAAACCTGAAATAAAAAACATGAATGAAATCTATATAAACATTATATTAAAAGTAATTTTGAAGTGGTTTTGTCATTTTAATTAGTTTATTTATTTATTTTTTTATTGAGTAGTCATATGGACTACTTTACATGACTATAGTGGTCATATGGACCACTAAAATGATAATCGTATATATATTTTTTTGTGCTTGAAATGTTCTCCTGGTCACAATATGCTTTCATTTTATGGAAAAAAACAGCTCCGTGATTCTTTAATATAGCTTATTTTGTGTTCAAAATGAGAATGAAAGTGGTTTTAAAGGAGGTTAGGATAAACCTTCCTCTCTAATGGAAGGAAAAAGCAATCCCCAATAAAAGAAAAAAGAAGAAAAACCCAATAAAGAAAGAAATCCAATATGAGTCAGTCCATCGAATGGATTGAATAAGGTCATGCCATAAAGGCTGACTGTAATCTTCTCCAGTGTCTGAAATAATCTAAATAAATCCTTTGCATCATGTCAAGTGTCTTTCCCAAAGGCCAACTTTGACGTGAGGTGGGGTTTTCAGGGGGAAAATGAGCAATGCTGCCTAAAGATGTGGTCACACTTTGTTGTGGAACTTGTGAGTCTCAGCTGGAGTTGAGGCTTGTTGTCAGATACACAAGAGGAACACAAACATGGTTGAGATCCCAAGAGTACAATTACAGCTCCACACGTCCCATCCACCCCATTTACTGGAGGAGAGATTCTCCCTTAATCAAACGCCTTTGTCGACATGGAGTTTGGGGTTATGTGTGTGCACGTTTATATTTGCCTGAGACCTGTCAATGAGTGTGAAGTGCATGAGAAGAGCGGAATAATGAAGATGTGTTTGTAAAGAACCTTCTAGGTGAAGATGTTTCCTCAGACAAGTGGGATTTTATTTTATCTGTTGCATGGTTTCTTTCGCTAGGCATCCCTAAAATCCTTTTAAGGCAAGTCAGTCTACTAGGCAGCCATCTTGGTTCATCTCTTATCTACTTGAATAAAGAAATCTCTAAAACCGTTTCAATAAAATATTCAAATGACCAGTAAAATCTGACAAAATTTTAAAATGTTCAATGCAATTGACACTAAAAACTTAATATTGACTCACTAAACTATTCTAATAGTTCTAATAAGCAAACTATGAAAACGCAGACATCAGATCCATTAACATAGTCTCATCCCAAGAAGTCATATAACTGACGTCTTTGACCATCTTTGACCATACGTCAACATCCGCCTTTTTAGGGTACCCTTAAACGTCGGTTAGATGACGATCCCGGGCCGTCATACAACTGACGCTTTACCTTTAACGTCGGTTAGGTGACTGGGTAGGTTTAGGGGTAGGTTTAGGTCTGGGGTAGGGTTAGGATCCGATAACGTCATCTAACCGACGTTTAAGGGTACCCTAAAAAGGGTACAAGGGTACCTATGTTGACGTATGGTCAAAAGATGTCCCAAGACGTCAGTCATATGACGTCTTGGGATGAGACTGCGCTGGATCCATAACCTCATGGGCAGTGATCTGACTGACATATGGTACAGCAGCAAGTTTCTCAGCATCCTTAGTTCAAGTATTTTAAATTCAAGTATTTTAAGTTTTCCCATTCATTTCTCATTCAACTTAAATATATATATATATTTGTTACAGTTATAAGTCATAAACCAAACCAACAGGCTACAAGGTAAATCCCTACATTACAATCATTGAAACATTTTTTTTTTCTGAATAATCAGATGCAAAATATGCATATGGCTTGATGGCTTAAGCAAAAGCATTCAGTTGATTAACACCCAGATTATTACAGATTAATATAGTAGGTCTGTATTTAATGGTTTACAAGTAATCATCATGAGAAATCCATTTTCCCTATGGAGAAAATGAATGGGACTTCTTCTGGAACCTTACTGTTGCACTCAAAGTCTATTGGTCCAAAACTCTACATAGTTGCATATTAAACAACAAATAGTATTTTTGCTTTCAGTGTGGGCAGACAAAATAATATCATGTTGTAACAAAAGAGTATGTATACGTGTGTGTGCATTATAACTAACTTGTTGGGGTTGTAAACATCTATGTCCTCCAAAACCTGCGTGCTGTAGGTGGAGTTTGGGTGTGTGCTGGAGAGAATTTTCAGGACTCGTCCGTTTTCTGAACCCAGAAACAAAACGGTGTAGTTCTTATACGGGCCAGCTGCCGTGTCCACCGCGATCTGGGTCAGCTTGAACCTACATCAGGAAACATTAGCTAATTAGTCAATAAAACACAATCACACACATGTCTTGAACAACATTAAATATTCTTTTTATTCTCCAGCACTAATAACAGTTTCATTCTCTCTGGAGAAAGACATGCAAATGTTGAGAAAAAAAAAAGTTGGGGGCAGAGTATAAAAATAATGAGTCTAATTTTTATTGGAGCATGCGTTTTTGTGTGTGCGTACCGGCTGGTGGTTCGTGTGAAGCAGGGTCGGTTGTTGACAGACGGTACGGCCTCGTCCATTAGTGGATAAGACTTAATGAATGTAAGAGTCTCATCAGGGAAATTTGTGGAGGACTTAAAGCCAGCAGCAGGGCCATCACCAGCACAGGATCCCGGCCTAGAGCGAGACAGAGAGAGAGAACACAATTGACTTCTACCTGCACAGACATTCCTATGAAGGCTCATTGAAATGATCTACAAAAACAGCTTACATACATACAATTAACAAGAGCCCTTCAAACCATCTGCCACTGTTAAATAAAAGCTGTTATTAGAGTCCATCAGGCCGAACAAGCTGCTCTAAGAGCTCCAGAGAACAGGTCCAGGCATATCACGCAGAGCAAGATGAAAAGGAAGTCTTTGGCACGTGTGTGAGTGTGTGTGTGTGTGGTGTTTTAGGTTGAATTTGTTTTGTTAATATATTCTAACAGTGCAGTGCCTCATGTTACTTCAGGGATATCACATTTCTTTGATCAAAAAAGCAGTTAAAACAGCAATACTGCAAAATATTACAGTTGTTTTCTATTTTAATATCTTTTCAAATGTAATTTATTTCTGTGATGGGAAAGCTGAATTTTCAGCATCATTCTTTGGACTTCAATTTCACAGAATCCTTCAAAAATCAAAGCTTTGCAACTGAATCCCTACATTATATATTATCAGCAAAAAGTGGGTAAGATTGTTGATTTTAAAGTAATTAAACTTACAGCTTCATTGTTAATAGAGAGAGATGCTGATCAGATTCAGGTAATTTACACACACATTTCTCTCTCTCTCTCTCTCGATAATTAATTCAAATGAATGCTAATTAATTCATTATTATAATTGCAGTCTATGTTCTTTCATTACTGAATGTTTACATGAATAGTTAATCGAGAAATTACAACAGTATTTACCAAATGGAGCACTTTTTTAATGTAATATATTTATAATCCATATAACGGTATTTACAAGATTTATATTAGTATTGTAATTTTAAGAAAATAGAATGATCAACAGCATACTTTTTGCAGAGATAAAAATGGTTTTGAGAAAGGTGAAACTGACTAATATTGGTGTCAAATGGATTGTTAGTATTGCGATAACCCTCTGTGACTCACCGGGGTTTGGGCACCACTTCATCAGGAACTGGCGTCCAGGCTGACTCGCTGTTTCGCTGCTCCTTAAACTTCCCATTAAACACTTTCTCTATGTCATCCATGTAGAAAGCACATACAGCAGAACCGGTGATGCTGAGGAGAGAAAAACTCATCAATCTCAAAAAGACCAAATGCATTGGAGTTAAATAAATTTAGGGAGTCGTTGAACGGTGTATGGAAATACAAAATGTATTGTGGTGGGACTGTAGTACCTGTTGGCTTGAGTGGTAAAGACACCTAGCACCGCAGGCCTGTGGTTGATCTGCATGACGTTGGTCAATGACTGAAGAACGTCAAAGTAGAAGAACGAATCACCTGGAACTGAACAGTTCAATCGTGCTTTCAGGAAAGAAGTCCAGTACCGCTCTAGAACCCGCGGAGAACCACCGTTATCATTCTTACACACGCGAGCGACTCGAGAGAACACCACCTGGTTTAAGTAAATGAGACATGAATAATGTAAGGAAGTGTGTGACCTCTTTCAAACCGATTGCACCGATTACAACTCTCTAATATATATACATAAATTGCTTCAAAGAATTGATTAAACTTGATTAATGACACATACTATAATAATAACACAATAATCTTAATATCTTATGCAACTTTGCTCGAAGTAAATTTACATTGTTTAAAGGGAATTTAAATTTTTTTTCTGGAAAACAATACAAACAAAGTGATTTAGAAAAAAATCTATATTTTTGCAGTGTACTTGAAGTGTCTAACCTTGCCAAGGGTGGTGTACTCCACTGCGATCTCACTGAGGAAAAAGTAGACGTAGTTCCCATACTCAATGGCATGAAGGAAATGAGGCTCTACAAAAAAAAAAGACACTATTACAAAAAGAACAGATATTATAGATAAAATAGCTACATAACAGATGACCCACCTCTTAGCCATTTTGAGTCGTATTTTACGGTACGCAGAACAGGACTGCTTTCTCCTAAACTTCGGTAAATCACTGAATCACTTGCTAGAAAATCTGTCATTGTGGCTGAATAAAAGTCACCACCTGGGAAGTGAGGTGAGAAATAAGTATTGATAAATCAAAACAGCACAAAACCCGACAAAGCAGAGCTCAGTTCAGTTCGGTGTGTATATGGCACAAAGAGAAAATGAGACGCGTCTCATCTCCCCCATGTCCCTTTTAAATCTCTATACGTCTGTGATCACTGCTGTCTCACTGAGACTTCCTGCACTTTGTAAAATGTCAGTGGAACACTAGTGAGATTATAGAAGATTTCGTGTATTCCTCCCCAGACGGATGCTGCTCTGCCAGCTCACCGGCAAACAGGCCGACGTTAGACTGGCGGGATTCGAAAGGGCAACGGGCTTGACCGACCACCTCCTCTCCGTCCTGCTCCAGAGATGACATCTGACCAGAGAGAGAGAAAGAGAGAAAAGGCCTCTTACACACACTGAGCAGATGAAGAACACTTCAAACACAGCACAAAAATATGGATGTTTGAAAAACATCCATTCAAATCGTTGTTTTGGACCATATTGGCTTTCAATGTATGGCCAAAAACTAACTTTTTTAAAACATATTTTTTTGTTATGCAGAGAGATACTCATTCAGGTTTGGCATGACAAGATGGTAAGTAAATGATCCAAACCTTTTAATATTGTTGTTTAAAGGTCCAATATGTAAGAATTTTGTAATAAAACATCCAAAAATCACTTGTACAGTGTCATATATTTCCTGCAGTTGTGTACTTACAATATCCCAAAAGTCTACAAAGTTCTTTTGTTTCAGAGAAATTCCAATTTTAAATAAGTGGCCGTCCCGGAAAAAAAGTCGCCTGTCAATGACGCAATGTCCGCGCTATCCTCGGCTATCCTCGTTTCCGCTCGTATTGCCATAGCCATGACGTAACCATGGCGACAGACGCGGACAACTGCGTAGTGAGTAACTTTTAGCGGCACCCAGTTCTTGTTTCGTTCAAACATAGACCATGGCAAGCCGACTTTGGGAAAAACAAGGAGAACTAGAATGAGGGTCAATATCAGCGTGATGTTTTTGAGATGCCGAGAGCTAGCGTCCGAGACTGACTTCCACGCGACAGAGAGCTAGCGTCCGTGACAGAACTTCACGAGTCACGACTTTACAGCTTTATTAGACAGGTGAGCAAATGTACATAAAACAAATCCATGTTATATCGTTAGCTTGACATGATGAACTGTTAGAATATGGTCAGTATGTTATTCTTATGTTGATCTAGCTGCTAGTTTCGTATAGCAAACGAGCTACAATAACACATAGAATAACATTATAACTTTCAACACACATTTAAATGCCGTTTAGTGTGATAGTGTAACGTTATACCAAGTGGAACAGCGCTGCGTTTCCCTCACAAGTTTAATTCATCTAATAAACTGACCTGTGTGAGTAATCCAGCACTTGCATGTAGTTCAATAGGGTGAAATTTCCTTATTCCTTTATATCCGCAGGACTCGCGTGTGATGTATATATATATCTTATTAGCAATCGCAACCTGCTTCAGTCCACTGTAATGTTAAAAAACATGAGTGTTTTCACTAATCCTTAAACATTATTAGATCCATCAGCTTGACAGCAAGTCTCATCATTCAGCTCGTCACTGCGTCACAAACATATGCCTTTGTTATTGTTGGAAACGGCGCCCTCTTGTGGCCAATAAAGTTACATATTGTAGCTTTAATATTGTAAATTCTGATCATTTGAATCGAGAAAGATTAGTGCGGCATTGGTGAATCATTTACAATTTAGGATTTGTTCTGAAAGCTGTTTTTGCAGCAAAAGACTTTTGGGAGCTTGAATTTGGTGTTGTGTAAATGTTTGTGGACCAGTGGGTGGTGCATGTTCCATGGTTGTTTTGTTTTGTTCCTCTTTGGGAACTGTAGGTGTGAACAGTGTGCCAGCTTCTCTTGTTAGTCAGAGGCAGAGCAGAAGCTTCCGACCTGTGGTGTTCACAGAAGAAAAAAACAGCGTGCTAACTGCCTGTATTGGGTGATGCACACATACAGTACATGTGTACAAATCCACAAAGATATTCAACCTGCAGGGCTAAAGATGTCCTCACAAAGACGGCTGGATTACACACATGCACAAACACATTTAGCAATATGGCTGAAAGGGTCCTGTGGGCATTCTGGTATTCAGGGTCACATTGTGTGTCATCCCCATCGGATTAACACCTACTGAACCTGCTGAAGCTCACCACAACATACACAGCCATGTAGCTCATAGGGATAGAGGAGAATAGAAGGGTATTAAAGCAGGAGTAGCATGGGATTGGTTCTGTCAAAGGTTGACCATCTGTACACTTCTCTCCAGGGAAAGCGTGTCTGTTTGTTTTGGAACATCGGAAGAACAAGCAATTCAACCCGAACCGCCATTCGCACGGATGACTTGAAACATGCACTAAATTATAAACGATTCAGCAATGCATCACTAATCTTTCTCAAAAGATTTTGGATAGAATCAAATTGATTTCTCAGTGATATATTATTCATTTTGAGGTACATTATTGCAACTGTAATTCCACACCATCAGCATTAACAAGTGCATGTCCATCAACAAAACGATGCGTATATTTCTAATTTATTGCGGTGGACTCGTGGGAACTGTAACAATAACAGCGAATACAAAAGACGAGCACAAACGTGATTGACTGATGTGACAAACGTTTGCAAAACAAATCTTGCTCATTCCTTTATTTGTACTCAAAGTAGTAAGAGCGACAGACAATCTGCATTAATAGACACAGTTTTAGGTAATAGTTTTAGGTAATCCACAGCTGTTTAGCATAAGTGTTTCAGTAAGACAGTAATAACGTGAGTTGGCCGGTTAGCCAGAGACCTACTCAATGTAAAACACAAAACGACGTTTTTTTGAACACCCGATAGAAAATGTATAAATCAATAATTAGTCATACTTACAGGTTGTGATCCTGAGGAACAAGTTGGTCCAAATAAACTGTCTTTCTTTAGGAGACACTCTCAACTTATTTAAAGGGGACCTATTATGACCTTTTTCAAAGTCTTGATTTTGTTTTTGGGGTCTACTAAAATAGGTTTTAATGCTTGAATGTTCAAAAAGCACATAATTTTTCACATATTTTATATTGTTGCAGCACCTCTCTTCCCAATCTCTCAGTAACGGTTGAAAAACGAAAAGTGCAATGTGCTATGATTGGTCGGCTGGACCAATGTGTTGTGTTTGGTCAGCCCGCTTCCAGCTTGTTTGGTAAATGTCACACCCCTTACCATAACCGCGAGATTCAACACAATACTAACAGAACTCAACTAGACCTCACCCCTAGTGGCTTCAATTCACCAAAATGCCAAATATACCAAATATAAATATACCAAATATATTTTGAAGCCATTTGACAAACTGAATTGCATGACATTGAAACAGCAGAGAGAAAAACAACTAAAATCCGGTTGGCATTTTGTGTATGTGTGTGTGGCGCATCCAAAGATCAGATTATGTTGTATCAGTTTGGCTTGTAGTCTCTTTTATGACGTGGCATCTAGTGATACTCGTTTCCTTTTCATTTTATTTATTCAGTCGTTATCTATAGCTACTACATGTTCATGTTCTAACTTCAAATCTGGCATGAAATGTCAGGGAAATAGCGTTGTTTCTGAACTTGCATGACGCTGTTTGAAGAAGGTTCACAAATTCAGCCAGATAGCCACAATTGGTATGGCAGCAGCCATTCCTTTCCATAAGCAATTGCCACCCTGTTCACCCCATTTTTATGCATGCATGGGGCAGAAATTATTTAAATGAGGAATATTGTGACATGTACGTTCCCGGAAGAAAACTCAAGACTACAATCGAGGCTTTCAGAGGGTTCAGAAACAGTGCTTACTGATAGTGAGTTTTGAGCATGAAAAAGGTCTGAAAAGTCCACTCCATAATAATGACACACTAAAAAACATTGCAAATGTTATTATAATACCTCTTTAATAATAATAATAATAATAATACAATTATTAGTTATTTAAAACATTAAATGAGCAAAAGATAACAGCAAAGGTAATCTGCATGTAACAAAATGGGAAAGTGTAATATGAGGCTTTTCCACTGCATGTTACAGTACGGCACGGTTCAGTATGGCACACTTTGAGTGCTTTTCAACTGATGGTACGGTATGGCTCGGCTCGGTACGGCTCACTTGTGGCGTTTTTCCACAGCATGGTACGGTATGGCTCGCTTTAAATGGTATCACCTCTGTCGAGGTTCCAAGCATGCCTTACCAATGTTAAAATGTCACGTGAACACATTGCAGATCAATGATTGGTCAGAGAGAATCATCACTACCAGCATCATTATATTTGCGAGACATCAAAACAGCAGTGAAAAAGCAAACCAAGCTAAAGCGAGCCGAACCGTAACAGCAGTGGAAAAGTGCAAATTGAACTTTTCCAAAACTCTCAAAATATTATAACAATCTAACTATAACAATCTCTCCTTAACCTCTCCTTGCACCGTTTTCCAGAAAGTTCTCCACAGCTCGAGCTGTGAGAGTAAAGGAATGCGTGAGGAGACAAGGCAGAGGAACTGAGCGACATGATTTGCAAGACATGACATATTGTCCCTCTCCAGGGCTCTAACAGAACATCCCTCTCCTCGGTGAGATGCAGAAAAACGAGACTGTGAGCACGAGAAAATGGAGACAGACTGAGAGAGAAGTGGAGAGGAAGAGGAAAGAGAGGAATATGGAAGGAAGATGCCTTCGGGGCAAGGTGCATAAATCAAGATCTCCAAAGAGCCTCGAATGGAAAAGTTGAGAGCAGAGCCTCATCCGTGAGTTTTGCTGACTCCCTGCTGGCCTCCTCCAGCATTTAGTCAGATTTACATGCTCTCTGGCAAAAAAAAAACACACATGCACACACACCGCTCAGGAACAGATCTGCTAATGTTGATGGAAAACCATCAATCGCAGGACAGGCCTGACTTCACATCACTAAACTAGTGATTTGTTGCAGTTTTTTGCAGGCACTGCATAAAGGCAGATATTTTACCTATATCAAAACATTACTACTCAACTTCCCATGTGTTCAAAAGAACAAAAACATTGCCTTTAGAAAACATACTACGTAAACTAGAAATTAAAATGTTGTATTCACAACATGGCTCTTTTATTAAATGTAATACATTTCTGGTTTACATGTCAGGTGGTTTTGAATCATCTGAGCATATTATTCAGGTCACCATACTTGAAGGAAAGTCACATCACATTTTTGACGCCCATCAGTAATTACATTTCTTTTGCAGTTTATGGTTTATTTTCAGTTTATTTTTCAATAATACTAGTCAATTAACTGTGCGAAATAATAGCAGTCAATCATCTATGCGAATTAGTCACAACATTTGACACACGTCTAGGAATTTATACAGTAAATGTGTTTCTATTGTAGTTTACGCGCAGACCAAATAAAACATTTACCCACCTCAATTATTTATGTGCATTTTAATCATTTTATTTGCCTGATTTTATTTATCAGCATTTTGTCCCCCCAAATTTACCAAAAATAAGTGGATGGAAACCCGTTTAACATGACTAAAATGTGTTAATCATGCTCATTGCAACTGCAATAATTGTTTCATTTAGCCAACAGACAGTGTTAATGGGAGAACGCAGACCTCTCTCACAGAAAGAAAAAAAAAAAGGTTGTAAACCGGTGTGTGACATGATATGAATTCATTTCTGAGAAAAAGCAGGATATATTCAAATTAATTTTAATGCTGACAAATTTAAGTAGACATGGATGTAGGCTGTCAATTTGTATTCTTTAAAGGGAAGCCTCAGAATACGCATCTGTAGGTGGAAATAACTGTGTGTGTGTGTGACAGAAATAGACTCATCATACCTTGTAGTTGCGACAGGTGGGGTTGAACGCATTGGTTCCACATGCAAAGAGAGTTTCATCGTTACGTGGCACCAGCACTTTGATGTAGTTGTAACACTCATCCTGTGAAAGACAAGACACTGGCTTTTACTCACACTATATATAACTCCTGAATTACACATACACACACAGATTGACTCATCCTGAAGCTTACAGCGAGCATCATTACTGACTCCGTTTTTCCTTCACTTCCACACACAAATTACCATAATCCCTATGCTGAGCTCCAGGATCTGACTTGCTCACTGCAACTCAGTCTTCAACCAACAATGATATTAAGAAACCTGTGCGTGTTTACATTTCTTCACTTATATTAGCCAACTGTGGAGAATCACTTAGCTTCAGAGAGTCTTAGCTTCAGAGCATTTACTGACCTTTACGGATGCGTACCTATCCCAAGACTGGCAAGTGTCTTCTCGATCTGGTAAACTCTAAACTGATTGGCTGGCTTGACAACTTTTAGGGAAAAGGGCACTTTTTTTAGGGAAGAATTATATAAAAAATCTGGAGGATAATTATTTTCATGTTGTGCACGATAATTGATAAATGGTCTATAGTAAAATTTTATACTATTTTCTCCAAATAAAAAAAAATAAATAAAAAAATCGAAGTGAAAAGTGAGTGAACTTTCAAGCATCATAAAATTGTAATGTACAGTATGAAAAATTTACATTTTAAGATTTGCTAAAAATACATTTAGCAGTTTGGAATATAAGTGTTTTTAAAGATTAATTTGAGGTTAGATTAGATTACAAATTAGTTCGATTACAAGATGATTTAGAAGTAACAATAGAGTAAATTAGACTGTCCTATTAAATATAAATCATCCAATACAGATCCATTTAAAAAAAAAAAGTAAAAATATTTAAAAATTTTGTTAAAACAATATATTGTCCATTAATACTGATATATTATCAGTATCAACATGCAAAGTTTATGTAATAGTTTTTTGTATAGGTCTGTATATTTTGAGATGATTTGTTATCAGATATGTCATCAAAACAAAGGAGAATAAAGGAATACTTAAAGGAGCTGTATGCAAGATTGTGGCCAAAACTAGTACTGCAATCACTTTCAAATTAGGGTGTAACGAGGTTGATTCGAGGTTGCCAGATATGCTGCAGGATCGAGTAGGCATCTACAAGAAGCTTCCAATGGCAAGTGACGAGTCCACCACATTGAGTTTTTTTCTGTTAATTATTTATTTCGGGCTTTGTCACAAAGTATTTCGGATTCATATCAAGTTTTTTTTTTTTGGTTTTGCAACGTTAGACATTTTTTTTATCCGATTCCGTCACATTTTTATCTGCGGCTGTGGTAATTAGAGAAAAGCTGGCAACCCGAATGCCGCAACACTACTGACTGAAAAAAATCGATGCATATTTTCCCAATATTTACTGCAGAACCATTTAAATACACTGGGCTACTTCAGAGAAATCCACCTCAAATCAGCACAAAACTACAAAATAAAATGTGGATGTTAGTCAGATGTTCTCTTCCTGTCTATGTTCTTCCTGTTCTTTTTCAGAATATGCTGCACTGTGGACCAGATTTGGCATTTAGATGAAGGTCTGTTTGTGCCCGACTAATAAGCATTAAATGCAACAGTTGCTGACTTCTATCACACAATTACATGGAGAAAGAGAAGGAGAAATAAAAGAGTAATGTACTCACGCTGTTTTTCCCCCTGACTGTGCATTTCTCCACATCCTTTGTCTTCCATGTCAGTTTCTGCCAAACAAACAAACAAACAAGCAAACAATCAGGCTCATCGCCATTCATTACAGCTGCAATGGGAAAATCTCATTTACTTCAATAAGCATCATCATACATAATAAACATGAAAAGGAGAAGAGCGAGAGAGACAAGCAGGTCTTGAGCAATCTGAAGGAAAATAGAGATCCCTCAGGTTGTTAACAATTTGAGTGAGTGTGAGTGTGTGTGTGTGCTTGCTCATGTCATTAGGTCAGGCTGTATTTCAGAGATTTACTGGGCCGCCACATGTCTGCCCACCCATCAGGAACAGCAGGCAATCAACACCCACACACACATACCATGACAAGCTAAAAACAACACTCTCACTAACACAACTATTTGCTGCAGTGACATCTTACTCTCAACAGTTAAGATAATAATGTCAGCAAGACCCAAAGGACAGAAAGAATAAAAAAGAAAGAGTTGAGCGATCTATGCATAAGCAGATTACTTCATCAACATTATTACATTTGATAGGACTGCTGCACGTAATAACAACGTATGATGGAAAAACAGGATTTCCTTTGATATTTTAAATAGCAAAATAATAGGTCTAACTAAATAACTCCAATATTCAGAACTCAAAACTGCCTCCTCAGCCAATGTTACACCAAAATGGGTCTTAAAAAAAATTAGTTTTAAAAAAAGAGAAAGAAGATGCTTAACTTTGAGAAATGTACTTTGTAGATTACAAACCTCAGGAGGTCATACTTAATAGTATATGACTGATTTTATTTTCTATTCATTTGTTATTAAGCCTGTGATTCACTATTATGAAATATTTATAAATGGGACATCTAAATACACTCTTAGAAGAAAAGGTTATATAAGCGCTACGCATTTGGAACCCCTAAAAAGTTCTATAGAACCCTTTAGGGTTCTTTGTAACCAGGAAAAAGGTTCTTTATGGAACCTTATGTGTTCATTCATTATCATTTGTTTTGTCCTTTCAGGATTAAATATTTCATATTATTGACAACCATCAAAACCCCAAAATGTATTTATGAATGCATGTGAATGATCACAAATTTATGTAGTTAATCAATATCACACGAAGAGTGCCATTTCAGTTTTTCTCCTCCAAAAATCAGCATGAATAAAATGTTACATTAAGTTACTACAACAGTTTAATAAACAATAATTTAATTACAACTACAAAATGTTGCAGAATAATGTAATATAAGAATGAATAATAGCCTAAAGAACCTTTGTGCCAAAAGGGTTCTTTCTTGTCATTATAGAACTTTTTTTTAGCATAAAAGGTTCTTTGGAGTTGAGTAAAGAACCCTAGAACCCAATGAACCCTTTTTTCTAAGAGTGTATAGTTTAAAAACAGATTATAATTGTTTATAATTAGTAATTTTACGAACCAAATTATGATATTGCTGTGTAATTTTTAATTGCCTGATACGGTCGAGACGGTCAAGAGCTATAACGTGGGGCAGGCCAAACTAACAACTTAGAAAAAAAGATTTATTTTTGCCATTTTTGAGATAGGATAGTAGAGTAGACAGGAAGTGAAGTGGGAGAGAGAGGGGGGCGGGATGTGGGAAGGCCAACATGTCAGAATACTGCCAATAAGTTGATTGGCCCCAACCAAAATACCAATTTTGTATTTGTAATATGAAATTGGACAATATATATATATATATATATAGTCACAAAGCACAAAAAGTAGAATATTTGTTGAAAGTGCCAATTAGTCTACAGCAGTGTGCTACACATTTCAGTACAGGTTGCTTTGTGAACCACTCATAATATAGGCCTGTAAAGAGGTTTTTCAGTAAATGCTGTAACTCATTTCCCATTCAATGAGCTAAGCCAATCATAATAAAGGTCATTAGCATAAAGATCCCAACAGAATGTAGAGTAGCATAAACAGCCTATTTAATTCCAAGTGTCACACTGAGGGTGGAAAATGGTTGTGCAAAACTAAATTACGTCTGTTTTTTTGTGTAAGAGACCTTGACTAACATTTCAAGTGGACCTCAGGGAAAAATAGACATAAGAGTGTCGAATATGCGTCCTTTAAAGCCACCATAAAGAGAATTGCTCATTTGAAAAATGGGATTTCTAAATGGTCCTTCCCCAAAGACAAATAAAAGTGAATATTCTATTTTACACTCTCACATCAATGATCTAAGAGAAAGAAAAACATTAGAGATGACTGAAACAGAAAGTTGAGGAAAAGGTGAGCTTACCTGTTGGGGAACGATACGCTCCACTGAAGCGCTGAGGTTAATGGCAAAAACGTGATCTCTACAAAGACACACACACACACACACACACACACACACACACAGAGAGAGAGAGATAAAGAAATGCCAATATTCTCATCAATTGTTTAAGCAACCGAGATTCTTTTTGCCATTTCTTTCAATAAGTAACAATCCAGTGCCAATAACATCTTGAGCTGAATTGAAGAAGGCAGAGGGTGAAAGAGGTGTCAGAGAGCGAGCGAACTTCCATCTGTCTGCAATCTAGGTCTGAATGAGACTGATTGGCCCAATCACACGACCCTTATCATTAGTGTGTGGGTCTTATCGTTGCAGGCGTCTGGAGAAACAGAACTAGTGTGTACGGATCCCGAGGTCTGGAATTCCCGGTCGATGCTGCATCTTTTGAAATGTGTGTGTGCAGCTGTGGTGTTGTGTGGAGTGTGAGGATGTGATTGAACTGACACGACATACCTTGCAGCAATGAAGACCATGTGGTTAATCCGCAGCATCCTCTGAAAATCAAGCCCCAGTCTGGCGGTGTCGTTATCTGACACGTTCCCCTGGAAACTGGGGTACAGGTAGGTGTCTTCAAGATAGGGAAGAGAAAAGACTGAGTTAAAATCAACTAGAAATTGTCATGGTCTACCATCTTGGTGGCAGAGCAGCACATGAAGGATTATTCTTATTTTCACATCAACTTTTTCAAATGAAGTGTAACTTGTTAACAGTATGCAATATTAAAGGGTTAGTTCACCCAAAAATTATGACATTAGACAGACAACTCTCGGACTAAAGCTAAAAAATATCTTAAACTGTGTTCCGAAGATGAACAGAGGTCTTACGGGCTTGGAACGACATGAGGGTGAGTCATTAATGACATCATTTTCATTTTCGAGTGAACTAACCCTTTAACTCCCCTTGTAAAGTATTGAAGTAAGTCTTCACAAAAATTTCAGAAGCAACAATATAAAACTTCACTCCGAATCCTCAAAAAGTTGAGGAAAAACATCCTTGAAAGAATATAAATTTAGATCAGAAACTAAATTCATCAATAAATAATGTGTAATACATATTCATTTATATCCATCAAGAGTTGCATGCATTTTGGGTCAAGATCTTGTATAGACAATCCCAAAGACTTTCAATGAATTAAAGGTCTGCCAATTCATGTGTGAAAATGATTCTTCATGCTCCCTTCCCAACCATTCTTTCCCAATTTGATCCTGATGAATCTTGACGTTTTAATCCTGGAATATGACCATGATGTCTCTTCCTACATGGTTGTTTAAGAAATGAAAAGCTACACACTCCATCAATTAGAGTTAGAAGAACTGTTGTCAAACATTTGTCGAACATGCTAGAAACACAATAATCATTGCAATAATGTCTTAAGCATTTGCCTATTTAAATCCAATAAATGTTTTCCCTCCCACACCAAAAACTTTAATGTTTATAGTGACTCATATCACAGATCTTATTTTGCTGTGAGCAATTATGAAATGTAAGTGTCTTTACACACAGAAATATAATATGCTAATTAATCTCATTTACACTTAAAAAGATTGTTTTCTAAACACCGTGTCAAAGATGAGTCACAGTCACTTTGGCATGCTCTACTTTCAGAGGCCGAGTGGGTTACACAACATTTTCAGACCCGCAGAGACGTCCACAATGACCTGCGGGACCTTTAATTTGCAGGTCTGCTTGGAAACTGTGCCCTGCGCCAAAGTAGCAGACACGGGGTGGCAAACATGACAAGAAAATCTGGACTTTTTAATGATTCTTGTTACTAAAGCTACTCAGCGATTATAAAACTTTATTATTAAAGTTTCTCTTGAGCTTGGCAGACCACAGGTGGCCGTGGCAGAAACCAAAGCTCGCTCTGATGTTCAGGAGCTCCAGTAAACAAACATGCAAGGGTTAAATTGAGCTGGGTAAACACCATCATCTGATCTCGGCAGGATCATCCCTCAATAAAGATCACCCAGAGTGTCTGCAATCTCAAACATAGTGCCAGAGCCAATGAACCAGTGATGTGAGAAAGAAACTGCAACTGAAAATCACTGCATGAGAATGAATATTCTAGAATTCTCAGCTTCACTCTTCAAAAGCAATTTAAGATTATTCAACCACACTACATTTTTTAACTTTTATAGGATAGGGTGTAAACTTAGACTTTAAAATGATAAGCATATCTTATGCTTGCCAATTTTGTAACCGGCGGTTACAAAGAAAAACTGAGCATCTTACACTAATCAGACCAGACTTTTAAGTTGTTCTGAACACAACAAACACCCGCGGAAACATACTTGCTAGGAGATGCATGACAAATGAAAGATATGTTCTAAATTCACCTCAAAAACATCAAATACGTTTGATACAGTATACACTACACTTTTTTTGGGTGAAATCTGTCAGCTCTAACTGCCAAAAACTCTGCAGACTGGCTCTGACTTTCAACATCTACATTAGCATCAACTCC